>CAUYRT010040527.1:0-13437 GCA_963574885.1 Lepilemur ruficaudatus
TTGCCCGGGCTGTAGAGTGCCGTGGCATCAGCCTAGCTCACAGCAACCTCAAACTCCTGGGCTCAAGCAATCCTTCTGCCTCAGCCTCCCGAGTAGCTGGGACTACAGGCATGCGCCACCATGCCCGGCTAATTTTTTACACATATTTTTAGTTGTCCAACTAATTTCTTTCTATTATTAGTAGAGACGGGGTCTCGCTCTTGCTCAGGCTGGTCTTGAACTCCTGACCTTGAGCAATCCGCCCGCCTCGGCCTCCCAGAGTGCTAGGAGCAATCCGCCCGCCTTGAGCAATCCGCCCGCCTCGGCCTCCCAGAGTGAGCCACCGCGCCCGGCTGTAACTATTAGTCTTGATGATATAAACTTTTCTTTAGGATCACTCAGCTGAATTAATACTTTGATATGAGTTGATTAGGAAGATAGGAAAAATTGAGAATCTGCCTTTCACTGATTTTTTGGAGGACTTTGACAAATGAGTTATAAGCCAGTATGAATCGAAAGTTTCGCAGTAAGCTATTTATCAATCTATTAAATCACAGAGCCAACAGAAGAATAGGTACGTTAGTCATGCTCATTTCCTCATGACAAGATGACTTTATAGTTCTGGAAGGGTGGGGACTTAGATTACCCCAGGGACAGCTTCATTTACATGTGGAAGGCCAATAAATGTTGTAATATCTATTTATTAAATATCTTCACTTGTAATTACTTATATATAGTTTTGTCCTAGTCAGGTATAATAGTTTTTTGAGGGTCCAATGAATAGTCCCTCACTCTAAATAAAAGGTCTGGTTCTGCACCAATGACTTTGAACCTGGAGATAAAGGCTGATGGCTCCTCTGCTGTACCCTCTTTCCTCTTTATTGAGGCAGCTATAGCTCCAAAGGACTCAGTGGACAGATACAGGCCACTCTGGTTGATCATGAGCATGCCTCAAGATGTGATTATTTTGTCTGGGAAGGGCTAACCTTTTCCTGAAATGTATACTTGAACTCCTGTGCTCAGCTTGTGGAAGATTTCATTTGTCCCTTGTAACTGCAGTTCTTCCCTTATTTGAGGGGAATATGTACCAAGATCCCAGTGGATGCCTGAAATCGTGGACGGTACTGAGCCTGATTGCTGTGAATTGGAACACGTTTCTGTTCATGTTTTCCACTCACAAATTTAATGCCTTTTCTATCTTAACTAAGTGTTTGTTATGCACTGTGGCCATAACTTTTGCAGTGTGAGGTACAATAGGAAAACTAGCACAAACTTTTCCCTTCTTTACAATTTCACTGATAGAGGATGATGAAGGTTTAGATGTTTGTCCCTTCCAAATCTCATGTTGAAATTTGATCCCCAGTGTTGAATGTGGGGCCTCGTGGATGGTGTTTGGGTCATGAGGGTGAATCCCTCATGAATGGCTTGGTGCTCTCCCCTTGATAGAGGTCTCGCTTTATTAGTTTACGCAAGAGCTGGTTGTTTAAAGGAGTCTGGCACTGCCTCCTCCTGTTCTTTCCTTCTCACCATGTGACATGCATGCTCCCTCTTCACCTTCTGCCTTGATTGGAAGCTTCCTGAAGCCCTCGCCAGAAGCAGATGCTGGCACGATACTTCTTGTATAGTCTGTAGAACGGTGAGCCAAATAAACCTCTTTTCTTTATAAATTACCATCCTTGGTTATTTTCTTTATAGCGGTGCAAAATGGACTGAGACAGAAGATTCATTCTAACCATAGAGGTTAGTAACCTCAGCATATAATTTTTTTTTCTTTTTTCATTAGATCAAGAACAGTCACCTTTTCACTTAAATGAAGCACTTTATGGCTTCTCTTTGGCATATCTGAATTGCCAGCATCGCTACTCTTGTGCTTTGGGGAATTATGAAGTAAAATAAGGGTGGCTTGAACACAAACACTGAGATATGTTGACAGTTCATCTGATCACCCTGATGGCTACTAAGTGCCTAACAGGCGAGGAGCCTATATGGTGTAGCTATAGTGAGATTTCATTATGCTACTCAGAACGGTGTGCAATTTAAAATGTATGAATTGTTTATTCTGGAATTTTCCATTTAGTATTCTTGGACTGTAATTGACTGTGGGTAACAAACTGCAGAAAGTGAAACCAAGGATGGTGGGTTGGGGCTTTCTGTGTGTTATGAATTAACCTTATATTAATATCAAGCATTTTCTTTCCTTTTGATACTCTTGATATTATAAGAGTAAATATAATTGTATAATTGGGATTTTAAGTATGTCTAAAATGAAATGTAAACAAGCAAAATGCAGTTTGGTGAATTGTTGTAACTTCATTTTTATTACTTTTATTATGGCAAGAATTGCCAATTAATGAGATTTCATAAAATGAAAATTCAGTAAATTATAGATTCAGAAAATGAAAATATTTGCACCCAATTGATGTTTTCTATGCAGTATCTATTTGTTTTACATTAATGTATCTCATTAATGAATTCTTGGCTTTAGACTTCTTTTAATCACTAGAATGTTTGAAACTCAATTTTGTTGTGCTGCAGGAAAAAGGTCATATCTGTCTTTAGGTATACTAGAAAAATGTTGGCTACTAAAGGCAAATAACATAATTGATTTGAAAGTCCATTTGCCTTGTCTTCAGTAGTAAAGAGCTCTAAGATGCTTTATTGTACGTTTCTCCATTAGAAATATGTTCCTCACTTGCAAAAGATCACATGTATGTTTTTTTTTCTTCATATGAGCTGTTACAGATAAGGGACTTGTCTTACTGTTTTTTTTTTTTTTTGACATCACTGTGTGAGAATAGTAGGTAAGACATCATGTTTGCTGAATTTGTGAGTTGTAGAGTATGTGGCAAGAAACACTCTCATAGTAAGTTATCTAACATTATTTTTTAAGACATGAAGACTGAGTCTGTAAGGTTGGGTGGTAACCTGTGCTAAACACCTTATACATTGCATGATTGTCATGCCAAGAGACTAGGCTAAAAACAAAGAAAGCAAAGGCCAAATACATAATGATTCCCAGAGCCAAGGTCAGGAAATACAGAGAAATCATCTCTACACAGAGTCAAGTTCAAGTATATAATGAGTTGGAAAGCCAAAGAGAGATCCCCAAGATTGGTTAGAAGAATTCTTAAGTCAATGAATGACCAACTGTATTTTGGTTTTTTGTATGGACCTGTGGTCTTGGAGGGAGTTTCAGATATTTAAAATTTCAGAAAGCAAATGGACTGTATCCACCTTTCATAGATTATTTTATTGTTAGAACTTTATTAGTCTGGGCTCCAGAGGATATCAGTGGTATTTTCATACTGGGTAATTGGGGAGTTCTCCAGAGGGACCCTTTTTAATGGAATGGTAATAAAGAACCCTGAAGTTAGTAACAGAGGAGTAACCAGCCCCAGGTATGAACAGGTGAAGAAAGCTCTATGGAGAGGGCTATCCAATGTGCTGTGACTTGTCAGGGAAAAGACTAGAAGAGTATAAATCCTGACACAACTTTCTTCTCACCCCCATCCCTCTGATGATGCCTCCCATGAGCGAACCCAGGCAGAGTGGCTGAACCCAGTTAGAAGCCAGAGGGCCAGGGTGTCTACAGGTCACCCATCCTAAGCACAGAGCAGGCTGGAGGTGGATCTGGAAGGCAAACCAAGCATCCAGCATATGTACTTGGTGATGTTCACTTTTATTAGAGGGGAGCCAATGAGGAGGGGGAAAGTGGAATCAAGAAATAAATTTATTTAACAAATGTTCAACAGGTATTTATGTAGTTCTCTTTATGTGCTGCATATAGTTGCAGGTGATTGGGGTACAACAGTGAAAAAAACAGACCAATATCCCTGTTTCATGGAACTTACATTTTAGTGAGGAGAGACACACAATGAATAGTAAACGTAGTAAGTAAATTTTCCAGTATGTCAGAAAGTTTTACTGCTTTGGACAAAAGAAAAAGGGCAAGGAAGGGGGATCGGGAGCATGAAGCAGAGGGGCAGGTTATTTGGGCTTTAGTGTTCTTTTGGAACAAGTGACAGTAAATCATGCAGCTATTTCTTTTATGGGTATGGTGGGTGGGAAATGTTGTCAGATTTGCTATTTGAAGGCTAGGGCTGGAAAACGAGTACAATAGAGGGTTGACAGTTACCTGGACACCTTGAGGTACATGGTGTGTCAGGCCTGCCTGGACGGGGGAATAGACTTGAGAACGATACATTCTGAGAATTGAGAAGGAGTCAGTGGAGCTGGAATGGCTACTCATGGGTGTGAGGATGGAGAGTGGAATGATTTGGGAGTAAAGGCACTGTCAGGAGAAATATCAGTGGTTTGTCACACAAGGTGCCATCCTTAACACCTTTCCAGGTCAGACAGGTGGGTGTCACTAGCCATCATGAGATTAATTTTCCCCAACCCACTCTTCTACCGTATTCCATTGCCAAAGTCAGAAGTCTGGAGTGGGTCTGCAGCTACTTCAGGACAGGTAGCAAGTCTTATGTGTTATTTCCCCCAAGTATCCCTTAATTTGTCCCTTTTTCTGCATTCCCATTGCTATTGCCTTAGTTCAGATGCTCATCATTGCTTGTTTGGACTATTTCATGCCTCTTCACTGTTCTTCATGCCTTTTGTCTCTGAACCTCTCCAGTTAATTGTATACTTTGTTACTTTTCTGCTTAAAATTATTCACATAGTCTTCACATCCTTTAAGGTGAATTCCTATGAGGCAGATCACAATCTGGCCTGCCTTCTACCTCTCTTGCGTGCGTCTGCTCTGGGTCTATATTCCACTCATGCTCAACACATTTCCTGAGTTCATCTTTGCAAAGCTGCCTACTTGCCTCTTTCCCCAACACCTCCATGCCTCACTCTGCTCTCAAAATTTGTGTGTGTGTGTGTGTGTGTGTGTGTGTGTATTTTTTTGTTGTTGTTTACATCTAAGTGCCGCCTTCTGTAAGGCTTTCTCTCTCCTTCTCCACCCCAGCAATTGGGTTCTCCATCTTTAGTGTTCTTGTCACACTTTGTGTAGAATTTTATTACCATATTTCTCCTTTGTTGTAATTATAAATTGCATGTTTATTTCCTTGATAATCTCAGAGCTGCCGAGGGCTGAGGGCCCAGGACCAGGCCTTATTTGTGGTTGTAGCCCCAGAGCCTGACATACCAGCCCTGGGGCAGAGTAAGTGCTCAGTGAGGGGTTGTTGGATGAAAGAGCCATGTGGATGACATGTGCTCCATGGGGAGGAACCATCAGAGTGCTGAAGGAATTAGGAGGGAGAGAAATAAAGACTCCTGTTTCTAGGAGATACTCTGGCCTTTATCACCACATTTCTATCTTTTAGAAAACTTTATTGAAGCATAGTAGAGTAATATAGAAGAGTGAACATATCATAAATGTATAGTTTGATGAGTTTTTATGAGATGCACACCCGTATAACTGGTGCCCAGATAAAGAAACGGAACATGATCAGTACCTTAGAAAGCCCCTTCATGCTCCTTCCCATCACCAAGGTTCACCATTCTCCTCACTTCTTGTCTCATACATTTATTTTGTCTGATTTTGAACTTCATGTAAAAGTAATAATTTAGTATTCACTCTTTTGTATCTGGCTTCTTTTGCTCAACAATTTGTCTGTGAGATTCATCCATTGTCATTAGTGTTTGTAGATGATTCATTTTCATTGCTGTGTTGTATTCCTTTGTGTGACTACACCACAATTTATTCTACAGTTGATGGGCATTTGGGAGGCTCCAATTTGGCCATAATGAACAGTGCTGCTATGGATTTTCTTGCAAATGTGTTTTGGTGAACATAAGTGTTCATTCTTGTTGATTATAGCCCCAAGACGGGGATTGCTGATGTATAGCATGTGAGCATATTCAGCATTAATAGTATATTCAGTGTTAATACTGCAAAAAGTTTTTCCAAAGTGGTTGCATCAATTTGTATTCCCCTCAGTGTGTATGTGAGTTCTGGTTGTTTCACATCCTTGACAAAACTTGGTATTTCCTTTTTTATTTAGCTATTCTTTCATGTTTGTAGTGGTGTCTCGTTGTGGTTTTCATCATTAAAAATACTTCATATTTAAAAATAGTTTTATACTATTTGCAGAAGAATGGAATTTAGAACCCTAATCTCTCACTGTACACAAAAATGAAATCAAAATAGATTAAAGAATTGAATCTAAGACCTGAAACTATGAAACTACTAGAAGAAAACATTGGAGAAATGCTCCAGGACATTGGTCTTGGCAAAGATTTCTTGTGTAAAACCTCAAAAGTACAGGTAACCAAAGCAAAAATAGACAATTGGGATTATATTAAGCTAAAAAGCTTCTGTGCAGCAAAGGAGACAGTCAACAAAGTTGAATAGATAACCCACAGAATGGGAGAAGATATTTGTAAACTCTCCATCTGACAAGGGATTACTAACTAGATTATGTCAGGAGCTCAAACAACTAAATAGCAAAATAAATAAATAAATAATCTGAGTAAAAAATGGGCAAAGGAACTGAACAGACATTCCTCAAAAGAAGACATACGACTGACTAATAGTTATTTGAAAAAAAGCTCAACCTCATTAGTCATCAGAGAAATGTAAATCAAAACCACAATGCGATATCTTCTCACCCCAGTTAAAATGACTTGCATCGGAAAGACAGGCAATTAACAGACGGTGGTGAGGATGTGGAGAAAGGGGAACCATTGTACTTTGTTGATGGGAATGTAACTTAGTACAGCCATTATGGAGAACAGTATGGAGGTTCCTTCAAAAACTAAAAATAGAACTACCATATGCTCCAGCAATTCCACTACTGTGTATATATCCGAAAGAAAGGCAACCGAGGTATCAAAGAGATAGCTGCACTCCCATGTTTATTGCAGCACTATCCACAGTAGCCAAAATATAGAATCAACCCAATTGCCCATCAGTGGATGAACGAATAAAGAAATTATGGTAGATATACACAATGGAATATTATTCAGCTGTAAAGAACAAATGAAATCCTGTCATTTGCATCAAGATGGAGGCTATTATGTTAAGTGAAATAAACCAAGCACAGAAAGACAACTCTCACATGTTCTCATTTGTGAGAGCTAAAAAAAAAGAAAAAAAAAGTGGACTCTGTGAACATATAGAGATTAGATTGGTGGTTATAAGAAGCTGGGGAAGGTGAAAGGACAGGAGGGAAAAGGAAAAAAAGAATATAAATGTATTAATTACCACTGATCTGTACACTTAAAAATGTTAAAGATGATAAATTTGTGTATTTTACCGCAATAAAAAAAATATAGTTTTATAGCATAAGGGCAGATATTCTTTGTTTTCTTAAAAATGGTTTCTTTCCCTAGTTATTTCTGAAACCTTTTGAGTGGAAAAGAGCATAACTCTCAGGCTTTAAGGTGACTGAAAATGGAAAAATATTCATTTAATTATTAATCTGTATTGTCACATTGACTTTGCTTGAAATTCTAGATATATTTTGCTTTGAAAAAGATAATAGAAATCAAGAAGAAAGATACAAACCTGGAGACCTTCACCTAATGAAAAACAAAGCTAATTCCATGTGCACTATTTCTAAAAATAAATTGAGCTCTAATTTTCAAATAGATGTTAAATCGTAGTATATATAATTTAACAGATACAGGATTACTCTTGCTACTATAATCTTTTCACTGGTTTGTGGTTAATTTGCTGATTTTGTTGTTAAGAACGTACAAGTGTGTACATCTACTTGAACAAGATATCTGTGATACAGGGAAAATATTCATAGCTATTTAGAATTTGGGTTCATATTTCAATGAGTATGCTAGTCTTTTAGACACAAGAATGCCTTCCTCTCCTTTTTAGAACAAAAAGACCTTTATCCAGATCTTCTCTTGGGGTCAGTATACTGCCACTGCATTTATGTATTCCTCTAAAGTATAGGATGAGAATGAATTCATCTCTTGCTTACCTTCTAATAATAATCATTTTGCAGTAATGAAAAGAACAAAAAGTGTATGGTAGAATTATAGGATTGATGTGGTTCTGAATATTGGCTCTTTCCCTTACTGTCTAAAATCTTGGGAAAAAAATCATTTAAATCTTTTAAGCTTTAGTTTCCTCAAAGGTAAAATAAGAAAAGGATAGCCATCTTGCAGAATTCTCTGGGATTGAGAGAGAATGTGGATTAAATGCCTAGCAGAGAGTATTTTTTTCCCTCTAAATTAATAAAATTACATCTTTCTAAAAAAATGTGTTAAGTGTTTTGTCAGGTGTTCCTTTGATTGTAAACTACTTTCATTTTCCTTCTAGGGTTGACAACTTTGGCTTGGGCCTTTTACTGCAATCCAAGCAGATAAAACGTATGGTCTCTTCGTATGTGGGAGAAAATGCAGAATTTGAACGACAGTACCTATGTGGTGAATTAGAAGTAGAGCTGACACCTCAGGTGAGATGATTTCTCTGCTTTTCTTTCACAGTACTAGCTTATTTAAAAATTTCCCCTTTTTCTCCCTAGAAATTTTTTTGGGTGAGAGAGGTAAAACAGAGGGAATGCTATTTTGCCAATCCAAGGAATTTTGTTTATAAGTTACACCTGTTGATTGCTAGAGGATTAATATTTTCTGCCACTGTGCACTGAAAAGGGAGATATTTCTAGTAAAAATTTCTAGGCTGCAAGATAAGATTTTAAGTTTGGCACTATAATGTATATTTTGTCAGAAGCATGCAAAAGGACTTGCTGAAATGTTTGAGAATTGTCCTAGAAATCAATTTCTATGAATTGTAGAATTAGAAATTTGTGAGTGATCTGGTCTTGCTAAGACACGTCAAGAGGATGAAGCCCTTGAAGGGAAAATTGACTATATCACAGAGCAAGTGCTGGGATCAGAGCCCAGATTTCCAGGGAATGGATGTTATTACAAAGCAAATAGTTACAACAACTAATATAGTAAGTTTCTGCTCATCTTCTACATCATTTCCTAACTGATTGAAGACTTTGTCATAGAGAAAGGCAAGCTTTTTGATGCTTTGAGTAAAGCAAGGTCTGCAAGTTGTCTGTGTTGGTCTTCATTTTGACATGCTCGGCCCTCATCTCTGAAACTGAGCTACTCTATTTTTGTCAACAGAAATGTTATTACCACTGACTTCACCAAGTTGGTATGAGGTAATATAGCAGAATTAAAAAAATTTTTTTTAGCAATTGAATCATGGTATATGCTTGTCTGGAGAGGACTGACTGTTCTAGTTGACACTGTTCTGTCACACTGTTACAGTCACACCTGGTCACTCTGCAGCACTCTCACCTGTGCTTATCATAGCATCACTGTGCTTGGTATTTATTCAATTTTCATTTAAAGTTGTTTGAAAAAACTAGGATATACTGTCTCAGTCTGCTCGGGCTGCTATAACAAAATACCGTAGGCTGGGTGGCTTAAACAACAGAAATTTATTTCTCACAGTCTGAGAGGCTGGAAGTTCAAGATCAGGGTTCTGGCCAATTCAGTTCCTGGTGAGGGATCTTTTCTTGGAGTGCAGATGGCTGACTTCTCGCTGTGTTCTCTCATGGCAGAGTGAGGGGAAAAGGGGAAGAGAGAGAATGTGCTCGCTTACTCTCTGGGTGTCTTTTATAAAAATACTAATCATACCAGATCAGCATTGTATGTTTATGACTTTGTTTAACCTTAATGATCTCCTATCCACAAATAATCACATTGGAGGTTCAGGCTTCAACATATGAATTTTAGGGGAACACAGCTCAGTCCACAGCATATATTTTTTCTCTTTGCATTGTAGGTTGAGATACTGTATCTTTTGGGTTGTGGAGCTATTGAAAATTAACCTTCCAGTTACCCTTTAACTTTTGTATTACCCCTTATTTTGTTAGAGTGCATATACATGGGAGAGGAACTTCCTTAATATTTCTCTTATATTCTTTCTTTAAGCTAAAAGAGAATGGTATCTCCCTCCTTAGCTTAGTGGCATATAAATAAACAATGTCTCTGGAATTTTGTTTTGTACCCTGAGAACCAGGGGGAGAAGAAGTGTTGATTGCAAGAATTAGGACTCCCCTTGTGGAGTGGAGCTGAGGGGCTTGGTGGTACCTGCAGAGGTCCTGTCTGCAGAAATAGTCTATTTTCAGGCCTTTGCCTAGTTGGACATAGAGAAGAAACAAAGTATTCTAGGTGGGTAGACATAAAAATATTTTAAAGTAGGGGGTGTTACTGTGGTCATTTTGATGATTTAATTTTTGTGAATGTTATTAACAACATAAGGTAGAGTCATCTCTGTCCATTAGATAGAATAGACAGAATAGATAGAATAGAGAACTAGTTATCAGGAAGATTGTCTCAGTTTGCTCCAAGTACCCCCTTCCTTAGAATATTCCATCTACTTGAATGACTCAGTGTCTGAAGTTTCAACTTTTAGTTCTTTCTTTAAGTATTTGAAGGTTCCAGTTAAAATAGAAAATAATTTTCAGGTTGGGATAATATGAATGCACCATCACGAATACTTACACCATCATAAATACAATTCTTACTACTGATTAACCAGTTTTCGTGTGAAGTAGTAAGATGGTAACAGTAGGTTTTAATGTTAGGGAGGGTGTCAGAAAATGTTTAGGGTCAGAGTTGATTCCTTAGGGGAAATCTGGGTGGAAAGACAGTTGAGGATGAGAGAGAGCTAGGGAAACTAGGTTTGAAATCACTGGCGCCTAGGAGGGAGATGGGTCACCCATGGAAAAGAAGATCAGAAGAAGATACAAACTTTATTTGCAGCTGTTTCTACAATAAAAACAGCTGTTTCTACAAAAAAATTCTGAAATAAAATGTGAAATTGATTTATAGAAACCAATTTACCTGCATGCTATACACTTTGCTTAACTTTGGGTTTTTCCTCATTAGATAATTTAGTAGATGAAATACTTATGAATATGATTTGAAATAAATTATACAAATTTGAACACTTTACATTATTGATGTATTGTTATTAATGATTAGATTTAGGCCATAGCTACATATAGCATGCAGTAAAACACAGAATTTAATTATATTCTTTAATGCATATAGCTAAAGTTTCATAATTCAGATTTAAAAATTGATTTAAAATATTAAAAATAGACATATATGGAACATGATGTCAAGAGACCATTAAGAGGGTATGGAAGATAAAAGCATGACTATATAAATAAGCAGATACATTTTGAATGTGGATTCATTGTGGATCTAGAGCGGAAATAACTTTTAAAAATTGATCTTCCAACATACAGTATTAATGAAATACACCAATATACAATGCTAGATAATTTGTAGAATTATGAGTCTCTGGAGAGTAGAAATCATGTTTATAAATGTTTCTATGTTGACATACACACATGTGCTTAGTGAACTTTTCATGGATGTTGGTTGCTCACTTGCAGGGCACGCTTGCAGAGAGGATCCGTGCAGGCGGGGCTGGAGTTCCTGCATTTTACACCAGCACAGGGTATGGGACCCTGGTACAGGAAGGAGGATCACCCATTAAATACAACAAGGATGGCAGCATTGCCATTGCCAGTAAGCCAAGAGAGGTAAGAGCGCTCTCATCCAGTTAGCATCAGGATACCCCTTTCCACATGGGATTCTGGGTGCACTCATTGGGGTAAATAAGCATAAAATCACCTCTGTGAGAGAAAAAACACTCATTCATTTTTATAAATATGTTAGGTAAAATTTCTAGCTAAATCCCGGCATCTGCTAGCAATTAAAATCACATAGAGAAACTAGAATAAATAAGAAAAGAAACTATAATCCATATATAATGTAATAGTCAAGATTAGTTATCTGAGCTGATATATAGTAAGTTTTAACAAATATAGGAACACTTATAATTGCTGATTATGCTTATATGGAAAATAGAGTAATATGTTATGTACGGTATTAAACTCTTCATGTGCAGGCCTACCTAATGCGACCACAGGAAGAACAAAATTTAGAAAATCTTATGTTTGTCTGAAATCTTGAAAAGCAGGGAACAGTTATATAGTGGAATAAATACAGAGTTCATATTATCACCTTTATATTTTGTATCTTAGACACACTTTTAGCTTTTGGCAAAATAGCCTAGTTTTATTTAAAGTGCTGGGTAGGATGGGGCAACTTCACTCACATATTAGAGAAGAGTGGAACTCCAGATACAGGTATTTGAGGTCTTTGGATTTGAGATAATTTCAAAAATTACACAGGTCAGTGTTTCATTACTGTATTTTTTAGTATCTTTCCATTCTCCTTGTACAGATGATTCGAGAGTTAACACAGGTTGCAGAAATGCTGAGCTCATCTCTAAGGAAGTGAACACAGTAAACCAAGGAATCTCTTATCACTTCTCTGCACTTAGGAACGCTGGCTCTGCCCCTCCTGTTCTGAGGGAAGATAAGGGGTCATTGAACATGTCCTTTGCTGTTCAGTGTTTGTCTCCAGCCGCGTCTTCCATCTGGATCTTTGCCTTTCTGCTGAGAGTGACCTATATTGATTTAAAGCTTTTATTAGCGTATTTTTCATATTCTTTCTTGCTTTTTGCCTTAGTGCCTAATTAAATTTAAGAGGTATCTCCACAAAGTAAACGTAGGAACCTAATTATTAAAAATGAATCTTGGTAATATAAAAGTGCCCAGAAAAATTGGGTTAACACTTTGATAACTTGCTAGAAGTTGTGGAATTAATTCACCCTGGGGAAATATGATAGACTAGAATTCTTCCTGGGTTCATTTCTGCCTGGAGTCAGGTGTATTAATTGAGTAATTTTGTAATTTTGTCTGAATTCTCTAGGAATATGACAAATAATTTCTTGAAACAATTCTTCTTAACTCTTTATTTCCCTTGTTTATTGTAGGAAGAGGAAATGAGGGAATTCCTTAATCCACTGATTTTTATTGAGGTCTAAGCACCCAGTCCCCCTGCTAGTGAAGGAACTGACAGTGAATGAATAAACACATGATGTCTATAGTGGAAGTGCTGTGAAGAAATTGAAAAGAGAGTCATCAGTGGCTTAACACCAGGGAGATGGTGTTTCAGATTGGCCAGGATAAGGTTCACTGAGCAGGTGAAATTTGGTAGAGACTTGAATAAGGTAGGAGAATGAGGCAGGTGGAGATCAGAGGGTTGTGCTTTCATCAGGAGGAAGAGGAGGGCCAGACGTGGTGGCTCACACCTGTAATCCTAGCACTCTGGGAGGCCAAGGCGGGAAGATCGCTCAAGGTCAGGAGTTCAAGACCAGCCTGAGCAAGAGTGAGACCCTGTTTCTATTAAAAATAGAAAGAAATTAATTGGCCAACTAAAAATATATAGAAAAAATTACCTGGGCATGGTGGTGCATGCCTGTAGTCCCAGCTACTCGGGAGGCTGAGGCAGAAGGATTGCTTGAGCCCAGGAGTTTGAGGTTGCTGTGAGCTAGGCTGACACCACGGCACTCTAGCCCGGGCACCAGAATGAGACTGTCTCAAAACAAAACAA
>CAUYRT010040530.1:0-20594 GCA_963574885.1 Lepilemur ruficaudatus
GTCAATTAATACCAGTATGATGGTGAGTACACGTGGTGCATGTTTTTCCATCCTTGTGATACCTCACTTCGAAGGATGGGCTCAATCTCTATTCAGGGTAATATAAGAGGTGCTAGATCACCATTGCTTTTTGTAGTTGAGTAGTATTCTATGGTATACATATACCACATTTTATTAATCCACTCATGTATGGATGGGCATTTGGGTTGTTTTCACATCTTTGCAATTGTAAATTGTGCTGCTATAAACATTCGAGTGCAGATGTCTTTATTATAGAATGTCTTTTTTTCCTTTGGATAGATGCCTAATAGTGGAATTGCTGGATCAAATGGTATTTCTATTTTTAGCTCTTTGAGATATCTCCAAATTACTTTTCACAGGGGCTGTACTAATTTGTAGTCCCATGGGGTGTTTTCTTATTGTCCTCATTCTGTACTGAGGGGTTGTACTTTTTGTCTTATGAAAGTTAGGTGTGGCCATATGACTTGATTAACCAACAAAATGTGAAGGGTATGAAATATGCTCTTTCTAGGCAGAATATTTAAGCCTTGTAAATGTGACTGGGCACCACCACTTCTCTCTCTGTGGTCAACTGAATAATGACCCCCAAAGAGATCCACATCTTAATCCCTAGAACTTGTGAATACCTTACATGGCAAAAAGCATGTTACAGATGTGATTAAGTTAAGAATATTAAGGTAGGGAAACATCCTGCATTATCCAAGTGGACCCAGCATCATTACAACAATCCTTATAAGAGGGAAACTGAAGGGTCAGAATGAGAGAAGATGTGACCTTGGAAACAGAGGTAGAGAAAGAGAGAGATTTGAAGATGCTACATCACTGGCTCTGATGATGGAGGGAGGAGTCATGAGCTAAGGAATGCAGGTGGCTTCTAGAAGGTGGAAAAGACAAGGAAATTGATTCTCCCCTAGAGCCTCCAGAAGGAAGCATCCCTACCAATACCTTGATTTTAGCTCAACAAGACCTGTTTCAGACTTCAACCTCCAGAACTGTAAGATAATAAATTTGTGCTATTTTAAGCCACTAATTTTGTGGTACTTTGCTACAGCAGCAATAGGAAACTAATACACTCTGTCATGACCACAGCAATGCTCCTGGTGGGCAAGACTCTTTAAGCCTGCATTCCTGAATGGAGGTGACACATAGCAAAGCAAAGTCCCTAACTAACTGCGATGGAGATGAAGTAGGAGCAAGAAATAAGGCTTTGTTTTTTAAGCATCTGAGATTTTGCAGGTGTTTGCTTTTACAGCATAGCTACATGTTAGTACAAATATCATCAAATAACATGTAAAGAATTTTAGTCATCCAATTTTGCAGTGGGACTTGAAACAATTTTAAAAGGGAGCCTGAACCCTTTTTCAGGCCCTAGAAGTGATGAAGTCTTGGACTATTCTGTCATGAATCTAAGAAATGGTTTAGAGCTGGTTCAGCAAGTTGGTTTCAGAGTACCACAAGGGATACACACAGAGATTTATGACGTTCTACGCCTTCTCTTGGGGAGAGTACAGTCTAACTGGAGGGAGAATCTGGAGACATGAGGCCCAGGTAACAATAGCTGGTGTGGATTTAAGAGTATGTCAGAGGACTTTGGTAACAGCAAAGAAGAGTTACTATGGGGAAAAAACTTGTTGAGAAAAGATAGCCTCCTTTAATCAGTGTATAGAGCACCCTTGACATAAGTAACTCCATATTTTAAAAAAAGTCTCCATCTTACATTTCAAAAGGCATCGTACCAACAGCGATCAGGTGTTTAGAGACTACACTGAACCAGATAAAGGTGTAACACTTTACTGTCAATCCTCACCAGAAGACTCAAGGCCCATAAAAAGAGCCATCTGTATAGACACCATCTTGCTGTCACTCGTGATCAACATCTGGCTTTTGCTACCAAAGGCTCTGCCCAAGCCAAGGACTCTGCCTTGCAAGATGTTGACAGCCATCCAGATCAGCCCAGGGCACTCTTCTTGTTCACATCACTGTCCTGGGACTGGTCCAATAACACTTCTTCCTATCCCCTTTTCTCTTGATGTTAAATGTTACTTTGTTTGATGTGGAAATTTTAATCCACAACATCTAGATATTGGTTAAGTATTCTACTACGTATGGTTTGCAGTATTGACTGACTCGTGCAGTGGCTTGAGCCTGTGTGCCCGTGGCTCTGACTACCAAGCGAATCCCTCCTTAGGAGCTCCATGTAGCTCGTGGCTTTTGTGATTGAAAGAGCATCGGCCAAAGTCTGACATTGCGGAAAGACACAAATGTGCATGGACCTGGTTGTGTCTGACGTTGTGCCACTCACGACAATCAGTAATGAGTTTTGTCAAATGTTGCTCTTCAGTGGGCAGAGAGCTGCCATCTTCATTTTACTTTCTTGGAACTAGTCAAACGACAAGTACTACGCTGCAAGCATAGGCTTCTATAAGCAGGTATGCTTCAGGGTCTCTCCTGGGGCCAGTACCTGTGTAACCCTGTATCTCCTTTGCTTAGCTGTGCAAAAGAGCAATACATGATCTCA
Source organism: Lepilemur ruficaudatus (assembly GCA_963574885.1). NCBI lineage: Eukaryota > Metazoa > Chordata > Mammalia > Primates > Lepilemuridae > Lepilemur > Lepilemur ruficaudatus. Next base: position 2,540 of record CAUYRT010040530.1, read on the forward strand.
AAGAGCATTCCGAACACGCTAAGATTCTACAGTATTATCATCAGGACTTTGCAGTTTGCAGAAAGATAAAAAATTCCCTTGCACCAGATCCTAAGGCAGGGAAGACAGCATTACATTTTTAGATATTTCTCTTAGAATCATGGGAAACTAGTCCTCAAAAGGAGTTAATGAATCATTGAATCTAATGCCCTCTGAGGGCCAGAGGGAAAACTGCGGGGTTCGGAGTATCTCTTCTAGTTTCTGAAGTGTTTGATTTTAAGGGCTGGACTGAGCTGGGAGACCTTTGCAGGATTGGGGAGGAAAGCAGAGGTGTAACTAGGGTAAAAGAGTGTGAATCCTGGCCGTTGGTGGAATGACACATAAAGCAGAGACAAGAGAGGAGTGCTCTGGGGGAGAGGAAGGCAAGGCGTCCTCAGGACCCATAGGAAGAAGCCAGAATCCAGTCCAGAGACTGACTGTGGGTGGGCCCATTGTCATAAAGCTTGTCTCCAACAAAGCACTGGCCACATGGCCTGGGGCCGGCCTGGGGCTTGGAGAACTGGGGGGTGAAGGGACTGCTTGAAGATGACATGGAGAAGGAGCCTGATCCAGGACCCATGTTGGCGTTTCACTCTTCCTTGTTGGCCCCATGAAGCCTTTATCCATGGACCCTCACTTACCTGCCTCAGGATCTTTGCACTGGATCTTCTTTCTACTTGGAAGGCTGTTACCCCAAATGTCTGTTGGCTCACTCCTGTTCTTTCTTCCCTCGTATGTCACCTCCCCCATGAAGCCTTCTCTGACCACAGCTGTACCTACACTGCTACTGCCCATTCTCTGTTTTATTTTTCTGTGGCACCTCTCCGCCCTTCTGGCACACAGTGTGATTTCTTTCTTTACTCTGTTGGTGGCTCATAGTCTGTCTCCTCCTACTGAAGTGCAAGCTTCATGTGGCGGGGACTCTTTCTGGTTTGCACACCGATGGTCTCTAGCGCTGTACCTGCCAGGCACATCCTGGGGCTCCATGGGTACCTGTTGAATGGACCAGATGCACATTTCCCATATTATCCTGTTGAGAGCAGCATATTCCATGACTGGTTTAGGTGACTGAGGGGCTGGTGTGCATCATATAACTCAAATTAGAGCTGCCAATACTACATGAGAGGATCCTGACACCTATTTGTGGTCTCCGGCTAAATCATTTTTATCTTCTTTCAAAATATTATGACCTTTTCCAAAGGCCTGAGTCTTCTTGGCTCCCTCCTGCTAGGGGTGGAAGCAGACATCCCACATCCATGGCCGGGGCAGCTGGCTGCAGAGGAATTGGATTGTCACCTCCACCCCACAGGTGAGGTTCACAAGTCTCTGTTTAAGCTTCTTCTAGGGTTGTCCCTCTCAGAGGGACAGGAGAGAAAGGAGATCAATGTTACAGCACCCCTCCCCCTCCATCACTGCACACTTACACACATTTGCACAGAGAGCCGTGGGCTCTGGGGACATGCTGCTCAGACATCTGCCACAGTGAGTGGCACCTGCCTCAGCTCCCCAAGTCTCCTTGTAAAAGGACAGGTGTTGTGGCTCCTGTCCCATCCACACCTTGTCCTGGGCCAGGACTACAGGCCTTTGGGGACAGTTGGACCCAAGGCACTGAAGCTCGCTGTCAGTATAGGACAGGTTTCCAGCCTCCCAGGGGCATAGCCAATTGCTGGAAAGACTCGTGGCCACAACCTTCGTCCCTAACACACACACACACACACACACACACACACACACACACACGCATACCCCGTGTCCTCTTTCCTGGGGCAGGTGGCTCTCCCTCTAGTCTGTGACAGCTGCCAAGTTGACTGAGCTGCCCTGCACTGCTGGGCCACGTTCTGCTTTGCTCTTCGGTCAGCAGCAGCAAGGGCAGCTGGCCTCTAATTTTGGTCACTAGACATGTGATGGCTCTTTCAGAGTCTAGGTGTAGAGACGGACACCAGGGAGGCACAGTGCCAAGGAGAGAGATGGCAGCTGGGCTGCCAACCCAGGGGCGGGCTTCCCGTGGTACCATGAAAAAGTGAGGAGACTAATCTCCTCGTCCCTCTGCCTCCTGAGACTTCTCCCTCCACTTCACAGAGGTCCACATGTGGGATCTCATGCAACTGCCATAGTAAGCACTAGTTGACTGTATTATTCCCCTTGCACGGGTGACAGAAGGGGAGAGAGGACGTCCCGCCTTCTTGCGTGTGCGCCAGTGGGCTGTCTGCAGTATGCCAGTGGTCTACCCCTCCTTCCTGTGCAGCTCTCAAGACTGAGGATAGGCACACAGCTCCTGCATTTGCACATCAGCCTTGATAGCCGTGGAGATTGTAGCTCGATTTGGAAGGAACTTTTATAACATAACATCCCACATTTTTGGCTGAGCCTTTGCCAGGACAGGGGCACTCAAGGCTCTCTGATGCTCTATGGCCCCAGCCCCCACCCTGAGCAATAGACCATCACTCTATGTGGGTCATGAACAGACCTTAACCAAACTGATGTCTGGGAATCCCTGGTCTTCTTCCAGTTAGGGAAGTGGAAGGCCATTTCCTGGGGGGCTGCTATGGACTGAATTGTGTCCCCCTCAAATTCATATGTTGGAGCCTTAACCCCCAATGTGACTGTATTTGGAATTAGGGCCCCTAAAGAGGTAATTAAGGTTAAGAGAGGTCATAGAGTGTAGTGCTGAGCTGATGGGATTAGTGTCCTTGTAAGAAAAGACACCAGAGAGCTTGTGCGCTCTCTCTCTCTTCTCTCTCTCTCTCTCTCTCTCTCTCTCTGTCTCTCTCTTTCTCTACCCTCATCTCTGTCCATCTCTGTCTCTTGCCTCCATGGGCAGGCAGTGAAGAAAGGTTATATAAGAACAAAGGGAGAAGGCGGCTGTCTGCAAACCAGGAAGAGAGCCCTCTAGAAACTGAACTGGCCAGAACCTTCGACTTGGACTTCAATGGCTGATTACTGCACTGAGCCTGCAGCTCTGCCTGCACTACGGAGGCTGATGCTTCTGGGCTGAGGCTTTGTGGGTTTGGTTAGTTAGTTTAATTGGTTTAGCGTAGGGTCGAGGAGAGGGGGAAAGAAAAGGAAGGATAATGTTCGGGAGATAAAAGCGTGAGGAAGAAAAGCAGGGGACAGGATCAAAGCACAGAGGCCTTCAAATCCCACAGCGCCAGGCTGGGAGGGGACAAGGACACCTGCACACGGTGATACCCACGCTTTTGCTCCAGTCTTTGGTTTCCTCTTTGGATGATGAGACATGCGAGCTCCCAGCATTCAGAGCCCCCATGCTCTGCACACCCACCACACCGATCCACACTCGGGGTCCTTACTCCCGGGCCAGGTGGCAGAGAGGAAGAGTGTTTACGGAGACAAAGCCTCCTAGAGCCGTGACTCATTTTAGGTTGTTTGTCAATTTTTTTTCAGCCCAGTGTGTTTTTTAAAAAGCAGCACAATAGTCAGGCTGACATCATCCGGCGTTAGTGGAAACACTATAAACATTTCCATTTTGAGTCAGACCAAAGCGTTACTTTATGACATTATTTAATCATCTCTTCCAGCATTCACCTAATCAGTACAAATGTCAAGCAAATGCTCAAAGTGAAAGAACCAATATATTAAGAAATAAACAAATTTATGGTAATAATAATAACCACTGCCCCTGTACCCCCACCAGGATAAGTACATAAGGTGCTGGATTTCTTCCAGGGGATTCCGCAGAGCTCAGGAATGTTTTTGCCATTCACTTACACAGCTGAGCTGGCCGGTTGCTGTGACAGGGAGTTTGTTTATTTGGTTTTCACTTTTCAGCATGAAATACAGTCCTGTCTTGAGTCCCCTGCCTCTGGGGCTCTCTGAATGTTTCTAACTAGAACCTTTCTGCTCATTTGCAAAAAGACTTGCTCCCCTGGGACTGGTGGGTGCCTGCAAGCACCGCTTGGGGAGCAGGGGTCTGCTTGGACTGTAGCTATGCTTGGTTAGCTCATAAATTGGGAGAGTTTCTGAGTTAAAACTTTCCTGCAGTGTTAAACGTTATTTAGCATAGCCTTAATTTGGCTTTTGAACTTAATGTGGTTTTCTCATAAACCCAGTGGACTGCTTCATCTGGGGGGTTCATGCACGGGCTCTGTCTTGTCATCATCACCACATTACGTAGTTTGTGGGCACATTGGCCTCCACGTGCCCTGGTGATCCCAGCAAGCTTTCCCCTGACAGGGGACACTGATCAGAGTGTCTGCATCACTGCTCCTAAAAGGGAAGCAGGGTAAAAGGCATCAGATGTTGGCGAGGTGGGGAGATCACAGTTCAAAATAGAATGGCCCGAGCTTCTTAGAAAAGTAAATATGCAATTAAATAGGTGACCCAGCAATTGTGCTCTTGGGCATTTATCCCAGAGAAATGAAAACTTGTGTTCACACTAAAACCTACACATGAATTTTCATAGCAGCTTTATTTGTAACAGCCCCAAACTGGAAACAGTCTAGCTGTCCTTCAATAGGAGAGTAGTAAACACACTGGTACATCTGTTTCATGAAATGCTCCCCAGCAATAAAAGAAGAACCAGCTATTGATACATGCAACAGCCTGATGGATTTCCAGAGAATTATTCTGAATGAAAAGTCCATTCCCAAAGGTTACATACTACATGGTTCCATTTATACAATATCCTTAAAATGTCAAAGCCTTAGAAATGGAGAAGAGATGAGGGATTAGCAGGGGTTATGGAGGGAACGCGTGTGGATGCAGAAGGGTAACTTGGGGATCATTGTGGCGACGGTAATGCCTGGTATCTTAAGTGTATCAATGTTGATATTCTAGTTACACCATTGTACATAGTTTACAAGATGTTGCCATTGGGGGAAACTGGACAAAGGGTACAGGAGCCTTTCTGTATCTTACAACTACATGTGAATCTACAGTTATCTCACAATAAAAAGTTTAATTTTAAAAAAGAGGGTGGCCAGGGCGGGCGCACTGAGCTAAGACTTGCAAGAGGTGAAGGTGGCAGCCATGAATTATTCAGGGAGGCAGTGTCCCCGGTAGAGCTCCCTGCAGAAGAGCCCCTGCCTGCTCGAGGGCACCACGGGCACCACAGGGTCAGTGTGGTGAGCACAGGAGAGGCATCAGAGGGGTAGCTGGACCCGAGGAGGCACGGCAAGCTCCTGGCTTTCACTCTCCATGGTCTGAGGAGCCACGCATGGTTCTGAGCAGCAGAGTGACATGGCTCAACTTCAGTTCTAACAGACTCAGACTCCTCTGAGTCTGTTAGAGTGAGTGGAGATGAGACGTTGTGGGCCAAAGGGGATACAGCTGGCATAGCTGTTACCCTCAAGCAGCCCACCACGACAAGTGGGCAGACCAGTAAGACCATGAGCATTAATAGTCAATGTTATGGAACAAGCAAAGACTGGGCTGGGAGATGCAGGTGGGAAGGGGGAGAAAGAGCCAGTTCAGAGAATTCCCAGCAGAGGGAATAGTCTGTGCAAAGGCCCTGAGTCAGGGGAGGAGGAAAGACAAGGTCCAGAGACACAGTCACTTGCCACCATCACCACCGTTCAGCTGTCCCCACTTGGCCTTTCCCAAGGACAGCACTTTGCATCCAAGACACTGGCCTCACACTCCTCCCATGTCTCTCACACAGTCACAGAGCCAGGCCTGGCTAGTGCTTCTCTGGTGCCCAAGGACAGCTGTGGCTTCACAGTGGGCACAAATTCTACTTTACTTTGAGTGTAAGAAACTTGGGGAATATGAAATCCAAGTCTATTACATGTGTCTGCTCCCCAGAGCCTCAAACCCACACATGGCGGGGCCTCGTGTCCCAGGAGACGAAGACATGGCAGGTGGGCTGCGTCCCAGGGAGCAGGGCGCAGGATCCGTGAGGCCTGCTATCTTGGAGATGTAAAAGTTAAAAGACAGAATGAACAAACTTTGACAATATACGCACACCATGTTTATCTGATTCTAGGACTGCTCTAACAAAGTACCACCAACTAGGTGGCTTAAAATGACGTAAACTTGTTCTCTCACAGTTCTGGAGGCTTAGAAGTCCAAACTTAAGGTACTGTCAGGGGCATGCCGTCCCTGAAGTCTCTAGGTGGGGTGGGTCCTTCCTTGCTCCTCCCAGACTCGGACAGCCCCAGGCATTCCTTGGCATATAAAAGGAATCTCTGCCTCCGTTTTCACACACTGGCCTCCCTCTGTGTCTGTGTCTCAGTGTCTTCACGTCTTCTTCCCTCTTCTTATAAGGACACCAGTCATATTGGATTAGAGTCCACCCTGATGACATCATCTTAACTATTGCCGAGTAAGGTCACATTCTGAGGCACTAGGGATTAGGACTTCAGTAGATCCTTTTGGGGGACATAGTTCAGCCCATATCCATGCCCTGCCAAGAGAGAAACAGTGGCGAGAAAGGACTGGGCAGCTTTTGCTCTGCAGGATCAAGTTGCAAGTTTTGCACCAGAGAAGCCATTCTGAGCTCATGGCCACACCCTGGGTCTGCTGACTCTGAATCACTCCCACTAATACCTTTAAAAACAAGCTTCAGTTAGAGTGCTTCTGTTATTGATTTTGTGTAAAAATTATTTTTCTGACCTAAAAGCCAGGGCATTTTTGTGAGTGGTGCAGTGCCTTATGGTCACACAAGCCTGAATGACAGGCCTTCACCCCTTGGCCATAACACCTTCCGATTGGGAAGTAAGTGGGGGTAGATGAGGCCAGACTGGATCACGGAAGACCCAGGAAGCCAGCAGAACTCGGACTGGCTTGAGGAAGCAGTAGGGAGCCACTGAGGTCCCCAACAGGGGAGTGGTACGGGAAACACAGCATCTCCCAGGGCTGGGCAGGGCAGGGTGAAGGTGACAAATCAGGAGGCATCTGAAAGTGAGGTGCAGGTGAAAGGATCAGGAATTGGGAATCAAGGTGAAGGTACAGAGTATCTGATGCACTCAGACTTGGGAGTTTGGGGAGACACAGGTGAATCTCTTTGGGAGACAGAGAGACTTAGGGAAAGAAGTGTTGATCAGTGTGAAAACCAGAGCATGCAGGTAAAACAAGGAAGGAGAGCTTCAAGTAGAAGAGGGAGCTTAATGGTTCGGACTTCACCTAAGAACAAGTGTGTGGTGGTTCTTATAGGAAAGTCATCTTCTCAGGGTGTCCTCTTCATCCTCTGCAGAGATGGCTCTTTGCCCTGCTTCCAAGGTCCTAGAGGTCTCAGTCTTCCCAGGTGACCATATGGCCCAGAGGCCAGGGCTGATGTCCTCCTGATGCTGCAGCCCCTTTTCCCATGTCCTCATTAGAACCAGGGGCCAAAGGAGTGGGCTGGAAAGGAAGAGAGGACTGGAAAGGACCCAGGAGAAGTGGTCTGGCCAAGACCTTGACACGGGCACAGTCTTGGCCCTCTGGCAGACACCTACGTTCTCCTGGTGCCACAGACATTACAGCTGAATCCATTTAAAGAGGATGGCAAGTATATAAATCATGACCTCAAAATTTCCTTGACCTCTCACAGGACACCAGGGAAATATTTGTATTATGCCTCAACAACAAGCAGGGTCAAGAATAAATTTGGAATTCTTTAATTTAGACTCTGGGTCACTCCTATGCTTGTTGCTAAATTCAATGCTTGAAATAATTTCCTGCTGTGAAAATATGAGACTCTTGCTATGCAGATAAATTGATTTTTCAAATCAAAGACTTGAGATCTTAAGAATTATCTCAAGATGCCCTTTGAAAAAGCTTTTCTGTTTCTGATCATAAAATGTCAAAGCCACAGTATTATGGACTACGGTTTTTCTAAATTTAGCTGTACTCAACTCATATCTAAATTAATAAAATATCATGCTTAACGTAATAAAATGCATTTCTTTGGAAATATACTGTCTGTAGGTGAGATTTCTAGTTATGAAGGAGTGAAGACATCAACAAATCCTCTATCTTCTAAACAACTATAAAACTGGACAGAATTGTCAAAAACAATCATCTCAGGGCTCTGGAAATTCACCATAAGCAAACAACCAATTGAGAAACTTATATTGCTTCCCCACCCCCAGCCTTCCTTTTCAAAAAAAAAAAGAGAGAGAGAGAAACTTATATTCACAAAAAACTATGGCGATTGAGATAGAAACAGTGGGAATATATGGCGTTCTTATTGAGACTGCTTCCAGTGTCCAGCACAGCCCAATCAGCGTGGTTGTTCTACCAGGACAGGACTGGCCTGCACTTGATCTGGAGTGAAGAGAAGAAACCTACAGCCAGCAGCAAGTGAAAACAGCTTACAGATCTCCTAGCATGAAATTGCAACCCTAGTTGGTATGAGCAGTGTTGGACTAGCCAAAAATATAACAGGAAGATCCTGGAAATGAGATACCATTGAAGGCTGATGAGCATTCCACATATCCCCGGCTATCTGGGAGCCTGTGCATACATTAGGAGACCCATAGGGCCTAGTGCTAAAATAACAGCTGGGGGAGAGTTGAAAACTTTCCCAAATTTAGACATATTTCCCCAATTCAAATGGAGATCTACCATTAGCAGAGTATGGTGTTTGAACACAACTGCTGGCCGATCATGGAGTGACCGTTAAGCTATATAGACACACAGGTGACCCATAAAAGCCAACTCCTCCACCTCTCAAAATATAAATAATTTTTTTAAAAAAACTGAGCAGAGTAATCAGTAGATGTACACTGCAGGGCTACAGATTCTGCAGATCAAGTCTGAGCAAGTTATAAACAAATATAAAGCAGCAACAAGCAAGACTCTGAGAAGATAAAAAGAAAACTGAATCCAGAGTTGTTATATTATCTAAAATATTTAATTGTTGGTCGGGGAGTGATGGCTCACGCCTGTAGTCCCAGCACTCTAGGAGGCCAAGGTGAAAGGACTGCTTGAGTCCAGGAGTCTGAGGTTGCTGTGAGCTAGGCTGATGCACGACACTGTAGCCCAAGTGACAGAGCGAGATTTTGTCTCAAAAATCAATCAATAAATAAAAGTTCTAATTTTCAACAAAAATTTATGAGTCAAAAAACCCAGGAAAGTGTGATCCACACTGGGGGGAAAAAGTCAATGAAAGCTGTCTTTGAGTGCCCCAGATGTTGGATGTAACAGACAAGCACTTCAAAGCTGCTATTTTAAATATGTTCAGAAAACTGAAGAAAACCATGTTTAAAGAATTTAAGGAAAATATTATGAAAATGACTCAACAAGTAGGAATATCAATAAAGAAAGTTTTTTAAAAGAACCAAATGGAAATTCTAGAGTTGGAAAATATAATAACAAAATAAAATATTGATTATATGGGATCAGCAGTCGATCTGAGATATCAGAAGAAAGAATCAGTTAATTTTAAGACACATAGAATGTTATCCAATCTGAAGAATGAAGAGGAAAAATATTGAATAAAACTGAACAAAGTCTCAGAGACCTGTGGGGCAATGTCATGCCAACTGTATAATGAGAGTTTTAGAATGAGAAGAGAGAGAAAAGGTGCAGGAGAAAAAAATTGAAGAAACAATGACTTAAAACTTCCCAAATTTGGTGAAAAACATTAATTTACAGGTCCAAGAATCCCAGTGAACCCCAAGTAAGAAAAAACACATAGAAATCTTCACTTAGTCACATTAAACTATTGAAAGCAAAAAGCAAACAGAAAATCTTGAGAGCAGCAAGAGAAATGCTAATTGTCTATGCCAGAAGAACAATACAAATAATGACTAAATTCTCCTTAGTAACAACAGAGGCCAGGAGGCAGTGGGATGACATAAAGTGCTGAAAGAAAAAGTTATCAGCCAAGAATCCTATATCCAGCAAAATTATCCTTCAAAAATAAAAGTGAAATAAAGACATTCTCAGATAGACAAAGACTGAGATAATGTATTATTAATGAACTGTCTGACAAAAAATACTAAAGGAAGTCATTAAGATGAATGAAAATCACTCCAGTTGATAATTTGAATCCACAAGAGGAAATGAAGGAGACTGGAAATGGTAAACATGGAGGTAATTATAAAAGACTTAAGGAGTATACATTTTTCTTTTCTTCTATTATTTCTTTAAATGGCATAATATTATATAAATCAGCAGTATATTTTGGGTTTATAACATATATAAATGTAGTAATATATGACAATAATAGCACAAAAGTGAGAGAAGGGGAGAGAGGAAATGGAGCAATATTGTAACAAAGTTGCTGTGTTTTACGGGATTCAGTTTTAGCTTGAAGTAGATTGTGATATATTAAAATGTATATTGTGATTTCTAGAGCAAATGTTAAGACAGTAACTCAAAATTATAGCTTAAAATCTACCAAGGAATTAAATTACTGTACAAAATTATTTGCTTAACACAAGGAAGGGAATAAAGGAGGAACAGAGGAACAAAAAAGATATGAAAAACAAATAGCATAATGACATGTATAAATGTAACCATATTAATAATTACATTAATTGTGAATTGAATGAATATTCCAGTCAAAATCACAGATTCTCAGGATAAAAATGCAAATTCAACTATATATTGTCTAGAAGATACAGACTTTCAATTCACAAAATACAAATAGGTTGAAAGCCAAAGGCTATCTGCTGTCACCTTTCTTATTCATCATAATACTGGAGCTTCTGATCAGTACAAGAAAACAAGAAAGATCATCAAATGTATTGCATACAAATTTGAAAAGAAAAAGCAAAACTTTTTAAAAATTCACTGATAGCATGATCCAATATGTAGAAAATCTTTCTATATATATATATATATATACACGGTATACACACACACACACATACACATGCTGGTACTAAGTTTATCAGTGTCTCAAGATAAAAGATCAATATATAAAATGTCAATTTTTTGCTGGGCACGGAGGCTCATGCTTATAATCCCAGTGACTCGGGAGGCTAAGGCAGGAGGGCTGCTTCAGGCCAGGAGTTCAAGACCAGCATGGGTAACATAGCGAGACCTTGTCTCTAAAAAATAAATAAATAAATAGATTTTTCCTATATACTCGCAATGAACAGTCCAAATACGAGATTAGGAAAATCCTACTCATAATCCTACTCACAATAGATGCATTCAAAAGAATAAAATACCTATGAGTAAATTTAACTTAAGAAAGGCAGGGCTTTCACACTAAAAAGTATAAAAATTATAAGAGAAATTAAAGATCTAAGTAAATGGAGACACATTCTATTTTTATGGATTGAAAGATACTATTATTAATATGACAGTTCTCCCCAAAATGACTTATAGATTCAACAGAATCTCTACCAAAATCTCTGTAGAATTTCCTTTAGAAATTGATAATCCAATCCTAAATGTATATGAAATGCAAAGGACCTAGAATAGCCAAAACAATTTTTTAAAAGAAGAACAAAGGTGTAGGAGTCACACTACCTGATCTCAAAAGTTACTACAAAGCCACAGTAATCAAGACTATGTAGTCTTGGCATAAAGATAGACATATAGATCAATGGAACAGAATTGAGAGTTCAGAAATAAATCCTTAAGTAGTAGTAGTTCAGCTGAGAAAGAGTGGCCCTCAACAAATGTTGCCAGGACAATTGGATATCCATATGCAGAAAAATGAAAATAGACCCATACCTCACAACATACACAAAATTAACCCAAATGAATTGTAGACTTAAAAATAAGGGTAAAAAGTATAAAACTTCTAGGAGAAAACATTGTAGAAAATCTTTGTGGCCTTGGATTGGGTAAAGAGCTTTCAGGTATGGCATGAAAAGCGCAGTATGTTACCAAAAGAAAAATTGACTTCATCAAAATTACAAAAACTTATGCTCTTCAAAAGACACCATTAAGAAAATACAAAGACAAACCACAGACTGTGAGACCATATTTGCAATTTTATGTTTGATAAAGGCTTTGTATCTAGAATATATAAAGAACACTTACAATTTAATGATAAAGAATCAAAGAACTTAATTTTAAAATGGGCAAAAGATTTCTGTAGATATTTCACAAAACAAAGATAGTCAAATGATTAATAAGCACATGAACACATACATCTACACAAAGACTTGTATAGCCGGACACTGGGAACCAGAAGGAGTTGGGGGTTGGATGTCCTGCTGAGTTTGAATGAATCTGCACTGTGCAGATTAAATCTATCATTAGTGGTCAGTAACAATGATAAGAACAACACTATTATATAATGTATTTATTCCTAGTGACTATGACATTCTGTCCCAGTATAGGTTCTGCCATTATGAAGGCACATCAATGCCACCATGTTATCTGAGCCTCGTTCACCCAGTAGGTAAAATTATTCCCAAGAGTGGCCTCCCATGGCCACTTACCCTCAACCCCTGGGGTCATCTAGTCACCTCCTCACCTCCCTCCCTTGGCAACAATATCCCAGGTTGCAATGGCCCAGCTACCTAGCCTGTCTTTCCAAATAAGGTGCATCTTGCCTTGTTAAAACTGACTGAACACTCCTACTTTTCTAATCTCTGTCTCTTTGAAACAAAAAGATATGCCCTATGACCTTGACATGTCTTATAAAGAGATGAAAGGAGAGAGAAATGAGAACATTTACTATGACTGAGCTCCATCGCCAAGACTTGTAAAAATCAATGCAAAACCATGGTAGCCAAGGAGGAGGGAGAAGTGTGGTTTCCTGAGCTTTGCTGAAAAGAAGGAATTTCTTTCATGGGGCAATTTGCTTGGAAATAGAAGGAGCTGATATTTAGACATGTGATTCTCATTACCAGTTACATCCTTTCAGACAGGAGGCAGAAATAATTGGATCCATTTCTATTTTAATTATAACTCTTTGGCTTTAAAGAAATTGCCAGTGGAAATCTGCAAGCCACCACAAACGCCATTTCAAATTCCCCAGATTTTAATGTGGGCTGGATGTCCTTCTGCAGGGCTGAGGCTCCCACCACAATTGACGCTTGTTGTCATAGACCTAAAGCTTTCCCCAAACAAAGATGAATTGATCCTTCTTTCTCTCTAGCCCCCTTACTTCTCTTCCTCTTCTTCTCCCTTCCTCCCTCCCTCATTTTGTTTTTCCTTTTGAAATAGGAGAGAGAACTTTTATATTTTGTCAACCCTCACCCCCACAAAAGAATAGGAGAGAATGAAGACTTTTGTGACAAATGACAGTAGAGCTCAGAGTGCAGGAGTGCAGCACTTCTTTTGTGTTCTCCCTCAGGTGCCCGGCATGGTTGCACGTTTCTAGAGTCCCAGACTCAGGAATAGTTACGAGTCCTGAGAAGTGCCTGAAATTGGAGGACAGGCTCCTAGCAAAAAGCCTAACGGCACAACCAACACTGTGAAACCTCTGGGGTTAAACCCCATTGGAGTCATTTCCACTCACTTTCTTTCCATCAGTCCCTCAAAGACATTCTTGGCAGAGTGGGAAGGGAACCCCAGCAAGATAATGCCATCCAGTGCCCAAAGGAGGGAATGTGGTGCCTACAACCCAAGAGAGGAACCTGGTGGCTGTCTGAGGTCCCTATGCTGGTCCTCTGACAATGGCCCCACAGACGGTTGGTGGCGTGCTGAATGCATCCTGCTCAGAGCAAAGGCTTCACCAGTCTTTCTGTTGAAGCTGAGCAAATAAATGTAGAAGCATAATCCATGCTGTCGCCATAGTTTATCTAAGTTAAAATTCAGATAAAACAGTTCTGTATGCGCCAGTGTTTTGCTTGCTCTAATTTGCCCTGCACTCAAATGTCTTACTCAAATTCACTAAATAATTCAACAATTAAAACAAATCATTTTCAGGCCAGGCGCGGTGGCTCACGCCTGTAATCCTAGCACTCTGGGAGGCTGAGGCGGGCGGATTGCTCAAGGTCAGGAGTTCGAAACCAGCCCGAGCAAGAGCGAGACCTCATCTCTACTATAAATAGAAAGAAATGAATTGGCCAACTAAAAATATATAGAAAAAATTAGCCGGGCATGGTGGCACATGCTTATAGTCCCAGCTACTTGGGAGGCTGAGGCAGAAGGATTGCCTGAGCCCAGGAGTTTGAGGTTGCTGTGAGCTAGGCTGACGCCACAGCACTCACTCTAGCCCGGGCAACAGAATGAGACTCTGTCTCAAAAAAAAAAAAAAAATTATTTTCATATGGAAGTAGAACACTGTTTATTTGGTTGGTTGTTTGCTTTATGCACATATGCAAATAAAAGTGTGATGCATACATGGACACACATACACACACATACACATACACACACACACACACACACACGCACCCTCCAAGAAATACAAAGGCAAAGCATTACTGTTTAATTGTGCCACACTGATAATACAATTTTGGAATACAGAAAATATATGAGTTAGAAACACTGAAGTGTGAGTATTTGGAAGTGTTTTCCAAATCAACCTCACAATCAAGAGGCTTTAGCAGTGAATGATAAGCAAGCAGCCAGCAAGCATAGATGTGTGAGTGTGCAGGCGTCAGCAGTGTCTGGCAATCAGCTATCTTAGAACGAGGGCAGCTTGGAGATAAACCCGTGTTTACAAAAAGGCAGTACAAGCCTAGAAACGATGCCCCAGGGACAGTTGTGCGTCAACCAACCACAAGTGTTTTTGTTCTTGTTTTGTTTTTTAGTTCTTCCCTCTTCCACACATTCCCTAATAAATCTGACCAAACTAAGTTTGGCATTTCCTAATGTTTCAAAATAGGGAATAAACAGAAGTCATAAAACACCTTGCCCAACAATATGTTTTCTTGGGTTTCTGTTCTTGTTCAGAAGAGGCAGGATTCACATCCAAGTCAATGTGGCCTTTAGTACGCTGACGCAGAGTGGGGACACTGGGGACTCTGCTGTCACCCTGATGGCTGTTCTCTCTCTGAGCCCCAGCAAAGGCCCATCAGCAGTGAGCACCAGCCACCTTATCAGATGGGCCAAAGACTTCTTGTCATCACTGATTCACATTTCTGTAATTTTTAAAAGTTACACAGTGACTTTTCCCATCATTGAGGCCCATTTCACATAATGAAACTGAGTTCAGAGAGAAAAAGGAAGGGGATTATATCCATCCTTCTCCAAACAAACTCCGAACACAGCCTAGACTGGTAAATCGTGCAAAGGAATTTCTCAGTTTTCCTTATATCTTTCTTGTGAAGATTTCATATCTCTTTTCTTCATGATAGGGACACTGGAGGACTTTCCTCTGAAGCTTCTTAGGCAGAACTCAAGCCCCTTTTTCTCATGGTTTCCCAGATCCTGTTGTTATTTTGCTTCTCCTGGCTCCTAACCACAACCACAGGCCTAAAACCTGAGGATAAATTATTGAGGAGGGGGCTGTGGGAAAGGTGTTCACATCCTAATCCCCGGAACCTGTGACTATGTTAGGTTATATGGAAAAGCAGCATTGAAGCTGCAAATAAAATTAAGGTTGCTAGAGTTGACCTTAAAATAGTGAGATTATCCTCGATTATCCAAGTGGACCCAATGTAATATTAAGGGTCCTTAAAAGTGGAAGAGGAAGGCAGAAGAGAGAGTCAGAAAGGGATAGGTCACCCCGAAAACAAATGGTCAGAGAGATGCAACGTTGCTGGCTTTGAAGATGGAGGAAGGGGCCATGAGCCAAGGACTGTGGGCAGCCTGTAGCGACTGGGAAAAGCAGGGAAGCAAACTTTCCCCTCGAGCCTGCAGAAAGGAAGCAGGCCTGCTGACACCTGCACTTTAGCCTGCTGAGACTGATATTGAACTTGAGACCTCCAAAACTGTAAGATAATAAGTTTGTGTTGTTTTAAGCCACTAAACATGTGGTGATTTGTTACAGCAGCAAAAGAAAACTAATACAGGATCGAACACCACACTGCTAGTCTCTCTCCTCTAACACTGCCATGCAGCCTCGTGCCTGATGGTCCACCTCAAATCATCATTAATTTTGTTAGGCGTGATAGTGCCACAGGAATAATTTTCTTTAACAATAATATCCTTATCTGATGGAAATGCACACTCAAATACTTATAGGTGAAATTACATGGTATCTGAGATTCGCTTTAAAATATGCCCACGGAAAAAAACCAAGTTGTGAAGAGAGAGGAAACCAGATCATTATTAATAATCGTTGAAGCTGGATGATGGGTACATGGGGGCTCATTGTGTTATTCTCTCTATGTTTTCTGCATTTTGTGCATATTTGAATATTTCCATAATATAAAGTTGGAAAACATATAGATGGAACAACATTTAAAATGTCTACCTTCATAGGTAGTTATTTTATTCTATGTAAGCTAAAGAAGCTTGCTTTCATTTTACTTCTGTTGTTTTTATTTACAGATTAGTTCATGAGACTCTTATATTATTAACCCCACCTATGCTGGAGAGACTGGCCATGACTCTGAGTTCTTGATTTTGACCAGCATCCTGAGATGTTGGGAGATAGGAAGATATTAAACCTAATGCACACAATAGTTGCCATGTTACTGTCTTCCTCTGCTGGCTGAAAAGGTTCTGGGGTCTTCATTAGTTGGAAGAGGGAGAATAGGAGCAAAGTAGTTCTGGGGGCAGGAGGACAGGCCATCTTCAGGACCTGACACCCCTCAAGTTATCCCTGGTACCCTTCCACTCTCTTTTTCAGGATTTGGTTTGGTCTTCAAGCTTAAACAGAATTTCATCAATTTTAAAATCCACATTTTAATATCTATAAAGTAGGGATACATCTTACAATCTGTGGCATCTGACTGGATGATATATGGTGCATGTTCCTGCTTCTTGTGCCCAGTATCCAGGAGCATGAGAATACCCAGGATTGTGTACGTCAGGAGCACCTTGATTTGTCGACAGTTCTTTGCCATTTGTAGAAGGCTCCATGATAGTTTCCTTTTGCTCCTATAACAAATCACCACATATTTAGTGGCTTAAAACAGCATAAATTTATTACCTTACAGTTTTGGAGGTCAAAAATTCAATATCAGTCTCAGCAGGTTAAAGTGCAGGTGTCAGCAGGCTGTATTCCTTTTTGAAGGTTCTAGAGATGAATTCATTTTCTGCTTATTTGGGTTGCTGACAGAATTCAGTTCCTTGGGTTGTAGGACTGAGGTCCCCATTTTCCTGCTGGCTGTTAGCTAAGGGTTGTTGTCAGCTTCTATAGGTTGTCACATTCCTTGGCTTGAGGCCCTCTTCCTCTAAGCCAGCAATAGTGGGCTGAATTTTTCTCACAATTTCAATTTCTCCTTTTTCTTTCATCTCATCTCTCTGACCTCGCTAAAAAAGGATCTCTACTTTAAAAGACTCATGTGATTAGATTGCACTCACACATGTAAACCAGGATAAATTTAAGATCTAACGATCCATACCTTAATCACACTTGCAAAATCCCTTTTGCAATTAATGTAACATATTCACATGTGCTAGGATTGGGGCATGGATGTCTTTGAGATGACCACTATTCAGCCTGCTACAGGCTCCTTTATACATATCCCACAGATGGAGAAAGCTGAAGTAAAATCACCTGTCTGTTTCATTTTTTGAACACACTTTGGCCAGGTGGACACATGAGCAGTTGTACTGGGCATAGCTGGGAGTGATGAATTTCCTGGGAGATCTCATGGAAAATAGAAGTCCTCTAGGTCCTGTTGTACTTATCTGAGCTTGGTGAGAGAGTAGAAATCCTCATTGATTTCAGACAGAGAGAAACTTTGGCTGAAACCATATTTTTTCACCTGAAAAACAAACTTATGTAGACACACATACACTTGTGCACTGTTCAGCATGATGTTCTTCTATCACTTCTTCCCCAAAGACCCACCTCCTGCAGCATCACAGATGTTTCACAGATGTTTCAACCACATTATGTCTTCTGAGATACAGGTGTGCCTGCACTTCTCCTTTACCAAGCTAAAAATTTCTGTGAACAGGCTTGAGTGGAAGACTTGGGAGGAACACACAGGCAGACATCTCTGTTCGAACTAGATGGAACCCAGATAACCTGGAACCCAGAGTGGGCATGGCTCTATACTCATTCCTTATCTCTTGGAATTTAATACATCATAATAATTTCTCCAAGAGAAAACTGATGAAGAATTTTGACTTTTCCAGGATTCTGTGCTTCAGTGTTTCCTTCAGCTGCAGAATCTAT
>CAUYRT010040532.1:0-28944 GCA_963574885.1 Lepilemur ruficaudatus
TTGTGAATAATACATACTTAATACTAAACCATACCTCCCCATTTTTTACAGATCACGGTTGGGCTGCCAAATCTGTTTGACAAAATCTATGGACAACATGACTGTTCGAGTGCCTGAAACAGTGGCCGATGCCAGACAATCCATTGACATGGGCAAGACCTCCTAAGCTAGAATAAATAGAAATATTTTTGCGAAACTTTACATATTTTTGTAATTATTATTGATATAATTAAATGTGAATGTGGATGAATGGACCGTGACTAGCTTCATTACTTTAATTCACCTTGTATAACTCCTGAATTTTGTAGTTCTGAAAATCTGCGATTTTTATTTTGGTTAGATTGTAAAAATGTCAACAAAATATTAGGAAATAGTTAATATGATGAAACCTAACATCTTTTACCTTACATTTGTTTAGCAACTTTAGTCAAATGTTTTCACATAATCTTATGTCTATTTACCTAAAAGGTAGAATTAAAAAAAGGCATCATTATCCCTGTTTGATGTGAGTGAAGGCAGAGATCTAAAACGGCTTGTTTAGGGTCAGGTAACTAATTATAAAATCTGTACTAGAGCCTGTGTCTTGTTACTACAAGTTATATGTTCAGACTAAAACTACAGAAATTATGACTATCTTATTTATAGCAGTAATTAAGTCTGACTGTGTATGGACAAAAATATTTAATTGCTCAGCTAACTGCCTCAGTTTAAAGAAAGCTATTAACCTTATAAATATTTCAAAATTTTGATTCAGTGATAAGTGTAAGTCTGACCATAGACATTATAATAATAACGCTGTCAAAGAAGTTTGATCTCTGCTTTACTGAACGGGAGGAATAAACTAAAATTAGATGTCTTTATTCTTTTTTATTCTAAGCAGAACAGTCTGTAATCTTTTAAAAATAATGCTGATTTAGAAATCTCTGCCTCTAATAGAATGGAAATTTTATGAATTAGATTTCTCTGTCCTGAGCTGGAGAAGGGAATGAGCTGCCACATCGCATGGCCCCAGGGGGCGCTATTCTCTCACACAAGGACAGAGCTGCACAGTGTGCAGCATGCACAGCCGTGTACGGCAGTCTCAGACAGGGTGGGGTGGTCTGAGCACCAGATTGCCAGTTATGTGTGGAAGACATTTGTATCCTTATCTTTACTACCAATAAACTCATAAAAATTAATGAAGAGGTACACAGTGTAGTCTTTGGAAATATAATAAAAGATCAACTAACTTGGAGTCATTGTGAAGAAGAGCAGAACAAATTAGTAAAAAATAAAAATGAATTTGAATTATAAGAGAATTGTATTAGCTTCACGTACATCCCTGCAGTTTGATCATTTGTGTAAACATTCATCAGGTACAGTGCTTGACATACAACACTGTGTAATGCCCACTGGGGATACGGAGATGAACAAGACAAGGAATGCCCTCAGGGAACTCACCCTTTGTTAGGAAAAGATAACACAGTTATATGTGAGGTAATTTGCTGAACTAAGCTGGCCAGTTTGCAAAATAGGACTTTAATTAATATATGAAAAGTGATTAGGAAGAACTCGGAACATCTAATTTTCACTTAATGCGTAATAACTATTGAATGCTTTCTATGTGGAGAATGCTTGTCTTAGTTTGTTTTCTGTTGCTGTAACAGGATACCACAGAGTGGGTGATTTATAAAGTCAAGACATTTATTTGAGTCATGGTTCTGGAGGCCGGGAAGTCCAAGAGCATGGTGCCAGCATCTGCTTGGCATCTGGTGAGGGCCTAAGAAGGCTGTATTGTAAAAGGGTGAGGGAGCAAATGGGGGCCAAACTTATCCTTTTATCCGGAGCCACTCTAACTAACCCTACTTCCAAGATAACGGCATTAATCCATTCATGACCTAATCACCTCTTAAAGGCATTACCTTTTGATATCGTTATGTTGGCAATTGAATTTCAACATGAATATTGAAGGGGACATTCAAACCATAGCAGTACTATACTTTTAAAGTACTTTAAAGGCAATTTATTCTCTTAATTAGCCTCAGTATTCTTGTCTAATTGTGTGGATTATATAAGCTCCCCAGAACAACTTTAATGATGATATTCAACCGAAACACTAAAATTTAGAGTCTGAATTCTCAGATTTCAAATTAGGAAAGTTCAAATTAATAAAATCTAATTGTATTACTTAAATAAAACCTTCTAAATATATTAAATGGAAGACATATCTATAATTGGTTTGTATAAAGGTTATTTTTCCAGTTTGAAAAAACTCCTTCCATATGAGATGTATGTGTGTTCTAGGTAAATGTTTTGGTTTACCTATTGCTGCAAAACAAACTGCTTCAAAATTTAGTGGCTTGAAACAACCATAACCTTTTATTATTACAGATACTGTCTATGAGTCAGGGAATTCAGAGAATGCAAATTGGGGATGGCTTGTTCTGCTTCACAGTGGCTGTGTCCGAAGCTAGAAGACTGAAAGGCCAAGTGCTGGAATCATCTGCGGGCTCATCCTCATATGACTGGCAGCTGATGCTGGTGTCAGCTGAGGGGTCTGGGAGGGGATATTGTCTGGAACACCCACACATGGCCCCTGCATGTGGCCTGGACTTCCTCACAACATGGTAGCTGAGTTCTCAAAGCAAGTGCTTTGAGAGAGAGCACGCTTGCCAGGCAGAAGCTATATCCTTTTGTGACCTAGTTGTAACAGTCACGTGGTATCCCTCTCACCCATTGTTTTCATTAGAAGTGAGGCACTAAGTTTGGCCCATGGTTTGAAGGGAAGGACATCAAATAATTTGTAGACCTCACAGTAACCATTCTTTTCAGGTTAACTTACTGGCCTTTATTGCCTTTGAATATTGGCCTTTCAACTAGCAGGCTTCTAAACTTTTAGTTTTTCCTCTTATGTTTCAAAGATTCTTGTATTGTCTTTATTACAATGGCTTATTTGTTTTATTCTGTAACTCTCAACATTTTTCTTCTTGACTATTGATTTAAATGAAAGAGAAAAATGATGGGCCCCCTTTCAGTGCTGCGTGATTTTAGTTTACCTTAGTCATTTTGCCGTCAAGAAAGGCATGTTCCTTTGGTACAGTATTCTTTGTAATTGTTGGCTGTGTGCTAATACTTAATATTGTATTTGGTCTTCACAGATAAAACCAACCAATAATTGCAGAAGTAATTCAGAACCACTGAATTCATTTCTTGAGTGAACAATCTGAAGATTTCTAAAACCTTTTGCCTTTCACCTTTTGCATTTTATGTAATTTTTCTATCTCAAAGGACAACTTTCCTCTTTTCTTAATAGTTAAGTATCGTAATCCATGTGGTCTCTGTAATGGTCATTCCGCAGTTATTAGAACAATTACATTTCACTTGAAAAGTTGTTTTCAGAAAGAGACTTAAACTCTACATATTTTCCTATCTTTTCTTTTTCTTCCTTTTTACAACTCTTGCTTTTCCTTCCTTAAACTACCTGAAATTTTATGGTAAACCACATTTTGGATCAGAATTTGTTAGATGGGTTTCTTACTGATAGGACAACTTAATCTGTAAGTTTAAAAAATAGAATATATGTATATTACTAAAAAGAATAATGAAACTTTATTATATTTAATACTTTTTTAAGAGACAGGGTCTTGCTATGTTGCCCAGGCTGGACTCCTGGGCTCAAATAATCCTTTCTCAGCCTTCCAAATAGCTGGGACTACAAGTTTGAATCACACCTGGCTTTGAAACTTTAAGTGTAAGCCATCGTAAGACATTCAAATGTTACATATAAACTTTATTTTTTATTAGAGAAATATTGAAGAATAGAAATACCATCTTGCTTAAGTAACAACAGGATTCCTTTAATGTGTCAACACATCACATGATATCAAGTTATTTTTATTAGGTTTTCTTCTGTTTATAAGTTTCTAGAAAAATTAGAAAACCAGCTGGCAGGAGGAAGGCATGATTGCTAGCAGACACAAATAAAGGTGGCCATAACAGAAATGGGGAGGTAAAAGGTAAGTTAAGTCTACCAGAAACAACTTCCAAGAGGAGTTGATGGGAAAGATCTTAACAGTGACAGGCATCACTTCTGCAATAACTGTTAGTGATCAGCCGCCTAGTAGATATCTCATGCCTCTTTCCTTTTGACTGTTTGCTTATTATCTAAGATATTGTCATCTAATTTTTAAACTTAATATTATAAAATTAAGCAAAGTCTTCTTGCCTTTCTGATTCCCCTTGTTTACTAGCATTTCTGAAATCATCACCACTCAGCTCGATCTACCTCTGTAGCTCTTCCCACTCTCGCATCTGCCCCACTGCTCTGCCTCAGAATGCCCTTGAGAGCACTTACTGCACCTAGCAGTTGACACCAATTACATCAGCATTTCCCCCGATAGAATGTAGCATTTATTCTTTGTAAGAATAAGAGCTGAGTTGTGTTCAATTTTGTGACTGCAATGTCTATCATAGTATTTAGTCCATAGTAGGTGTATAACAAGTTTGAATTAATCAAAACCCGGTCTTACAAGGAGTTTGCTTCTAGCCTTTGGCTGTGTGGCAGTAACCTGTTATGGATGGGACTGCCTGAACTCAATGTAGGCCGTTATACTGAGCCTGCGTTCTAACTCTAATTCGGCAGGAGTCAGAACACACAGGAATGTTTTCTTGAGAGGTTAGTGAATTTCTTCTGTATTAAAAAAATTCATCAACTGTTTTTTTTTTTTTTTACCATGTGTGAGATGAAACAGCTTTTGAATGAGCTCAGTGCAGGTCCCTCTGCTGGTTTTGATCTTGTAGACCAGTGGATCTGAAGCGTGAGTGCTGAAGGCCCTCTAGGTGGCACCTGGACTCCGTCCCCTTTATCATGTGGTACCATCATGGTCATGTCTCAGCTTGAGTGCTCCTTCATCACATGGAAGTGTCTGGCATCGTGTGTTTCTGAAAGCCCGTAGTGACTTCTCATAATATTAGGCTTCCCCTGAGTTCTGATGGGGGTTCCTCAAGGTAGTGGAAAAGGCATGTGTGGTTCACAGAGTATTTTCCGCAAGCAAGCCAGCAAGCCAACACGGAGAAATACTGAGAAATATGCTTTTCTTAGTATTTTTTTGTTTTAACCTGCTTTCTTTGATAGGGCCTTATTTCTTAATCTGAACTCCAAAGACTGAGCCTTAGAGAGGCAGCAAAGTAAGTTCTCTTATGTTGCAGGAGAAAGTATCAGATTTATTATTCGAAGACCTGGGGACTGTTTTAAAAATTATCTAAAACTTGGAAATAAAGCAGAAAGATCATTGCATGTCTCTTCAAAGTTGTACAGTCCTCTGTGTAACTTTGAAGAGACATGCAGCGGGCCACCTGGGGATCATCTGGTGTTCTAGGACGGGGGTTGGCAAACTATGTCCTGTGGGTCAAATCCAGTGCACTCTTTTTTTGTAAATAAAGTTTACAGGAACACAGACATGCTCATTCATGACTTACTGCCAATAGCTGTTTTCGTACTACAACAGCAAAGTTGGATAGTTGTCTTTGCCCTCTGGCCCTATACAGAAAAAGTTTGCTAACTTTCCCCTGCTCTAGGGGAAGGTAACTGACTAACTGCATACTATTGAGTAGTTCCCAAAGCCTCTGAAGTTAGATGGTAACTTAGAAAAGATTGATAAGTTGCAAAAAAAAAGATTTCTATTTGGTAGAAAAGGTAACTCCAAGAGGTAATGGTTTTCTTGCTTTGTAGGGCATTATCCAGTTTTGTATCTGTCTCTACAGTCTTGTTATATATAATATATAGCATTCTTTTTCCCACTGACTGTGTGTGTGGGTGTATCAGTTTCTCATGTCCCCCTTTTAACCAGCTTTGTCATTCTGCAGGTCCCCTCGTTAATGAGTTAAATAAATCTTAGACACATGCTCACTATACATTTGTATGAGAGTCTTTATGTCGTGGAGAATCATTCAGTGACTCCGTGAGTCCTGGTAGTGCCACCTTGTCAGTGTTTAATCTTGAGGTAGTCATTTAACTCTACTGGGCCTGAGGGTACTTCTCTGTTAAATCAAGATAATTAACCCAGTATCTCTGCCAAATTATTCTCTTGCCCGTATAACAGCATCCACTGGACATAGTACTTTTGTAGTTAAGTTAAAAGATGTTATATTTGTGAAACACTTTTATTAACTGCAAAGCACTATGTGATTGTTGGATATTGCTTCTTGACAACATCTAGATCTTAGGTATTAAAGCGTAGGTAGAAGCCTGTTACGTGTGAATTGCAGAGACTTGATTCTTTGACTTCTGCATTCAGAATAGTTATTTTTAAAAAGCAAATGTATAAAGGGATTATCTTAAGCCTAACTACTCATGTGATGAGTGTGCTGAAAATAGAAGTACTTTCTTATAATATGTTAGGGAAATAATCTACTGATAACCACATATATTAAATCTTCAAGAAGTAGTTATGAGTTTGAAATTTCCAGGCCATAATAACTAGAAAAGGCAGCAAATGACAGGATACAGCTGTGTATTTTTTGGAAGTAAGCTGGAAATAATCCATTGCCTTTTTATTGAAAGAAAAAGTAAGGAGTGATACTTCCAATAAAAAGAAGGAAAGTACTCATGGCTGAAAATGGAAATATAAATCATTTACGTTTTAGAGCAACATCAGTTCTTTCAAATCATGCAGTTCCTTATAATATTCCAAAACAAATTGCCATGTGGAAACTTTTATTGAAAGGGATAATAGCACTCTACCAGACTCTCAGCCACTAAATTGAAACATACTTAAGAGTTTAAACATTTTTTTAAATCGCATTCAATTTTTTTTTTTACACTTGACAGGACAGCCCAATCTAATTTTTTGAAGTATGATCATTGGGTAGATCTTCCCTAATAGATAAACCATTCTTTGAGCACAAGCACATACACTTTGGTGAAAGTTTTAATCATCCCGGAAGGGTTCCATTTGACATAATTCTGTTACAGAGGAGGTAGCACGCTCTAGTTGCTCAGTGAAGAGCTGTGTCCCATACAACCAAGTGAAATTGCCAAAAACGATTCTCATGTATGCGATAACTTTAAGTGATGTGGTCTACCTAAGATCACATTTGAATTACAAAATCAAAATGACAGAGACTATAGTCTGTTTTTTAAAGTTCAGTTTCTTTTATTCATTGTTACAGTCCAAATGCCTTGAGTACCAGATATCTGTCAATAGTAAGTGGTCAGTAAATATTGCTTGAATTTCTTAAATGACTCTCCTATGAAGGCATCTACTTCCTTTGCTCATTACTGTGCTCCCAAAAGCTTCTGGGGTAAGACAGCAGGAGCCTGAGGAGAAGGAGAAAATTTTGGGTTAGAGCTTTTCTTTTTCTTGGAGATAGGGTCTTGCTCTGTTGCACAGGCTGCAGTGCAAGTGGCACAGTCATAGCTCACTGCAGCCTCAAACTCCTGGGCTCAAGTGATCCTCGCCTCAGCCTTCTGAGTAGCTTGAGACTACAGGTGCACACCACCACACCTGACTAATTTTTAAAATTCTTTATAGAGACAGTCTCACTGTGTTGCCCAGGCTGGCTTTAAACTGGCTTCAAGTGATCCTCCTGCCTTGGCCTCCCAAAGTGCCAGGATTACAGGCATGAACCACTGCACTTGGCCCATCTTAGAGCCTTTGATAAGTGTGATTACGTTGAGTCCTCTGAACCAAAAAAAAAAAAAAAAAAAAAAAGGAAAGCAAAATGGTTATACCATCAATAGTTTTTGAGGTTAAAGTCTTGAGTTGTAGCTCTTACCAGGATGATGAGGAGATAAATTCTCAAGTGTTGCTTTTACAAGGTAGTTTAACTCTTCCAGGAGAATAAATTGATTGTTTCTTTTGAGAACACTGTCAGGATTTACAAAACTGAAAATAAAGTGTTCGTGTACACAGTGATGTGGACATATTTTGTCCTGGCACCCACCCCTTCCAGTTTCTACTCGTATGTTCTGAAGTGCTACAGGTGGCTACACTTTTAGGATACAGAGGTTTCTTTCATTATAGAGGATGATGAGAGGGTGGCCCCAGGAAGCTGACTTTGCTGGCTTTTCCTTTCCTTTGTCCAGTTCTCAGCTAAGTGGATGGTTACTTTTGCAGGTAATCATGCAGAGTCTTTCTTAGAGTTCCTCCGCAGCCCCAGTGAAACCTCATCCTTTAGGGGACACAGCCTCATCTTGAGGTGGTTAAAGTACACACCTCAAAACAATCATCGTCAAGCTCAGAATTCATGCCAAGCGGCAGGATAACAGCTAATCACAAGACATTAGGTTATGAAATGACCTGTTGGCGCTCTTCTGTCTCCATTATTACCCAACTTTCTAATGCCACAAGTCCAGTTTCGTGGATCGACTATATAGCCTTCCAAGCCAAAAGTTGTTTGGAGAGAGAGTAAAGGAAAAACTAAACAGGAAATAAGTAAGCCAACAGTCATCACCTAATGCAACTGCACAGGAAGGTTGAAAAATATTTTAAATGTTTTCAAAATGTTTGTAGATATCAAAGAGCCAAACCATCTGGGTGAAACATTTCATTACTCTTATTTCTTTTTGTAGGGGCATTCATTCTGAACTGGAAAAAGCTTATCCCTGCCCAGATTAACATTCTTTGTACTTAACACCTCATTCAGAATTCCCTAGCAAGTTAAGTCCTAATTAGTAATAAAGCTTAGAAGTGCATAGCTATTAATGTTTTCCTTTTAAACATTTGTCCGTGAGGCTTGAATAGCAGAGGAGTCCCTCTGTATCCCACTCATACTTCCTGCCACGGTATTAATTTCATTCTAGCTCCTCCCCTGTGCCCTGTTTCTCCCCCTTCATGTCTTCGCTTTTTTTTATATTCTGCCCAGCTGCTTTAAGCTTCCTGCTCTGATTCTCTGGGATGCTCTGCTAATCCCACTCACAACCTGACCGTACCCTGTTCTCTTACCCTTTTCTTCGGGTACTGCCTACTACGTCTTTTTTCCCAGGTATCTTCCATCCTGGCCAAATACTGGCACCAGGTAGTTAGCAGGGGAGGGCTTATTGGTGGAACTCTTTAGTCCTGAAAGAGATTTTCAATTTGGTCACCTGGTAAACCCAGACTGGAGATTGGAGGCTATGAGTTGAAGGAAGAGAAAACATCCAAGAATATTTAGGATCAGTTTTTGAAGAAGGCCAGGGGTCACCTGTAAAAGCCCCATAGGGACTGGCAAAGGAGACCATGCCCCACCTGGGAGGAGGAGGGGACGGGAGGCAGCAGCAGCTGCTATTTCACTCTAGCCTGCTGTTGCCAAAGAGGAGGGCAGGCCATTTTTTCCCGGTTTTTTTCTAAAGAGAAGCTGGAACCCAAATTTTTATGTGAAATCTGATTTTTGTATGTTTGCAAGGATTTTAAGTTGTTTTAGTTTGTTTTTAATGTTATATGGGATGAGTAAAACAGCCATGGGCAGGTGTCATGGGCTGAGGACTTGCAACGTCTGGTCTAGAGAATCTCTGAGAATTAGGTCAGTGGAGTCCTAATTATTAGGACTTTCATTGTACTTAAAAGGCTCTGAAATGTCAATATGAATCTCTTTGAGTATATTTGACTTTCAAGGAACCTCAAAATTTTCTGGTGTTAGGAAGCTGGCCAGAGCTGGGGTGAACCTGTAGGTTGACCATGGACTGTAACAGATCACCAGCCTCTCTAGGGTGTATGCCTGATTCTAAGGTGGCCCTTAGGCCACATGGGTTTCTGAAGGGTCTGTGTCCTCTCCTGTCACCACGTGGAAAGAGCCAGGTGTGTCACACAAGCTCAAATCACTAGGGAATTCCCTCCCCAGCCAAAACATTATAGAGAATCTCCCCAAGTCTTGCTTTAATAGGCCTCCAAAATCTTTAATAAGCCTGGATTAAATCCATCTTCCATTAGGACGATCGATCTGCAGACAAACTGAATCAATTCCAAAAGTGAAGTCCAAGCCCCTTCGTTAGCATGTAAGAGATATTGAGTTTCATATCTTATGTTTTAGTGGCACAAAACCCCTGTGTTCCCTGAATACATCTGCTGTTTCATAACTGCATTTGCTTAGGCTAAACTTTGACTGGCTACACCCTCCTGCCTTTTCTCGGCCAGACTAACTCTCGGTTATCTTTCCAGTTGTCTCTGGGAAGCCTTCTCTGAACTCCCAACTGGAATTAAATGCCCCCTTTTTGGGACCCTCAGGGTCCTTCACAGCATTTACCATATTACAGCATATCGAGATGGGTTGTTGGTGTTTGTCCCTGCCACTGAGTGCACAGAAAAGTCAATAAATACTCCCTGCTGAAATGCTGGAAAGCAGATAATGGGCACCTTCGTGCTAGGGGGATAAGCCACGTGAACACGTATAAAAAGGAAACATATAAAATCCCAGAATACTTCCGACTCAGGAAGGAGTTAATAGTGTGGGTAAAGAGGCCCCAGCAACATTATTTGTCCTTGGTTTGGACATGTTATTTGTCCTGGAGCCCTTTGAATGTGTTTCATACTTAAAATTCAGCTTTTTCTATTGTCATTTTCATATTTTAGAGGGGCAGAGACTTCTGATGTAATAAGGCGTGCCACCTTGGAAGGGGAAGGAAGGAAGAGAGGGAGGAAGAGAATATCCATTTATTTAACAAATACTTACTGAGCATCTACTGGGTAGGGTGGGGATTCAGCAAGGACAGCATTCAGTTCCTCCCTGGCAGCAGCTTGCTTTCTGGTGTGTGGGGGAATAGAAACTAAATAACAATATAGGGTGTTTTAGATGGGGATAAGAGCTCTGGAGAACAAGCAGGCAGAGAAGGGGGTTAAAGGTGTTGGGAGGGGAGAGCTGCAGTGTTAAAGAGGATCTCCGAGGGGTACACCGCAGGAAAGCATGCCAGGGTGGGCAGGGCCCTGGGGGCAGATGGGCCAGGGAGGGCACAGGACAGGGAGGGCTGGTCACAAAGCCAAATGAGTGGGGAAGGGGAGTTTACAGATGGTGCAGGTCCTGTAGGCCACAGCAAGGGCTCAGCTTTTCCTTATGTGGCATAGAAGCTGCTAGAAGGTTTTGAGAAAAGCAGTGAAAGCTCTGATCTACCACATGTCCAGCATTGTGCTAAGTGTTCACATAAATGACCTCATTTAATCTTACGAAGTACCTACAAGGTATGTGGTGTTATCATTTTGCAGATGAGGATGTACATGGACCTTCTCCAAGGTCAAATATGCAGGAAATGGGGGAACCTGGAAGATGTTTGACCTCTCTAAGTCCCAGCTTTGTCCTCTATAAATAAATAGGAATGATACCTATAAACCTTATGCAGTTGTGGAAATCAAACGATAATATAAAGTGCCTAGCAAAGTTCATGAGGAACTCAATAAATGTTAATTTTTTCTGTGTTCCAAGGTCACATACACAATAGCAAAGTCAACACTAGATAGATCTGCTGCTTCATATCAGAGAGCCCAAAATAGGCACATCCATGCATTCAATAGATTTTAGTTTCTTCTTTCTTCTTTACCCACCTCCTACCTTGGGGTTCAGTTTTCGTAGTTTTGAGCCCATTGGACTGCTCTCCAAGGCAATTTCTGGTTAAAAAGGCCTTTACTGGTCCTGCATCGTTTTAGCTGTTTGTTACACACCCTCCTTAATGACTAGCATAGAACCGGTTATGCACACTGTGGGAACTTCATCAGTTCCCAGGGAGTGGTTCGAGAGGTATAATGATAGAATGGTCAGGTTAAATGCCAGTGTCCTGTTCAGGTTTGATTGGGTCAGTGATCTTGCCAAAGGGGTGTGACTTAAGTGCCCCAAGGAAGATCTTAGAGTTTCTGAAAGTGAATGCAAAATACAAAATGTCACTGCCTCCCCAGTGATGCTGGAGTGTCTCTGCCTCTCGGATGTCATCCTTATTACTTTATAATTACCTTCTGACCTTTACTGACTCTGACAGTTGTGAGTCTTTTTAAAAAGGATTCAAGAATATTACCATTATGCAGTTGCCTAGAAACAGGGCCTAAAATACATCTGGCTTTAATAGAAGAGCTAAAATGAGTTTTCATTTTTTGGCATTGTCTCTCTTTCTCCTTTCCCTCCTCTCTCTTCCCTTCCCCCATCCTTTTTTTTGTATCAACCATAAATTGCAGTAGAATTTCTCACTAATCCTTTGTGAACTGTCTGAAGCCAAGAAACCCAGCATAGCATTTTTCCATCATGGGAAGCTTTAGCAACACTAACTTGGTATTATGAAACCTAATCCCTAGCCCACTAACACGCAGCATGTATAGAATCTGTGTTGTCAAATCACTCATCACTCTCTTTGTAAGGAAGCTTTACCAGCACTCCTAAGAATGCTGGAAGGAGCACATTCTGTTTGTCTCCTCATCAAGGCATGTTCTAGTACAGTTTGCCAAATAGCTACAAACATGGTTTTCTGACCCATAAAAATTTCTGTTCACCACTCCAGTCTTCCTTCCCCAATGCGTTCTCTCTCTTTGCTCTATCCCTTTTATCACTGCAATGTTTGATCAGTCTATAGCTAGTGCACCTTGCTACATGCAAACCCTTATCACCTGATGAAAAGAGAAAACAGTGAAAAACAGAACATATTCCATTTCTCTTATGTCTGCTGTTGGATTTCTGCATGTGGAAATGTATTGATTTGCAGAAACACTTCCAGTGGCAAAGGTCACCCCCCACAGCCTTACGAGGCCGAAAGGTCCAGAAGTCTGCAGGCCTGTTCGGCACACCAGCCCCTGCTCACCAGGCAGATGCTTACAGAGGTTCAGGGATGTGGGGTTCTCTGGGCAGGTACCTTGAGGGGTGAGGACATTCACATTTAGTTAAGAACTGGTCTAGAATTAATTCCCATTGCCCAACATCACTCCCAGGCTGTTTCCAGATTTGCCTGATCATAACCACCTGAGGGCTCATTAGAAGTACTGATTCAGTCTCTTTTCTGAAGATTCTGATTGAGTAGATATGGTGGAGAACTTGGGAAACAGCTCTTAACAAGTGCCCTGATGATTCGTATCAGGCAAGGTTAGGAAACAGGCAACGGGGTAGAGTTGGGTGCCTTTCGATTGCACACAAGGCTTTCTGTGACCTTGCTGCAGATTCGGCAGACACACCACCGGCCTGTGCCACCCTGTTGCATGGCTCCAGGCCTTTGCTCACTGCTCCACACTGCCCAGCCGGCCGCCGTACACCGGCCGTCTTCACCAGGCTTCCCTGTGTCTTAAGGCTCAGCTCAGGACTCCCTTCCTGTGAACACCCAGCTCTCGCTTCTAACAAAGGAACGGTACTTAAAATTTATTACAATTACTGGTTTGCCTGCCGCTATGCCATTTCCTGCTTTATTTATTTATTTTTTTGCAGGGCTTATACCTCATATCCCTCAGTTTGAATGAAGGCTTTGGGAGGGAGAACGTGTATGTATTGTCTTCATGTATGCTTGGTCCCAGACTGTGCAGGAGGCCCTGGCATACGGTGGTGGCTTGACACATCCTCGTCGATTAACCTCTGTCTGCAACACTAGACCATGAGCTCCTTGGGAGCTGGGTCCTTTGTCTCTGCAATCCTAGCCTCTCCTCAGCGCCGGTCACTCAAATGGTAGTTGGACGAATCGTTGAGTTTCATGCCTTTATAACCAGACTTCGGTCCACTCAGGGCTCTTAGTGGAGGGGGAATTAGGGAAATGTAACCTTGAAAGAGAGAAAAAGGAGCCAAATGGGGGGACAGCGTGGAAACCTGGGAAAGGGCAGAGGAAAGGGACGTACAGAGAGAGAGGAGAATGAGGACCAGAGGAAGTTGTCTGAGGGGGAAAGAAAAGTATAGAGAAAGAGATAACTGCTGACTCTTTCTAAACAACTCAGCTTTTGTTAGTAGTTTCAAAAGCCTAGGCGTCGCGCAGGGCCATCTCCACAACCTGCCTTTCCCTTGAAATGGCTCTGCATACTACGCAACCCAGGGGAGCTTGACACAACATGTAATTAGGAGGGCAGGTGCAAGCAGAGTGCCAGGGCACTGTTCTTCGTGGTTCACATTTTTCTTGTGCAAAATGCTCAAAGTCTCTATACCTCAGCCTCCTCATCAATAAAAATGGTTATACTAATAGCACCTGAGTCCTAGGGCTGTCGTAA
The DNA here is from genome assembly GCA_963574885.1 of Lepilemur ruficaudatus. Taxonomy (NCBI): domain Eukaryota; kingdom Metazoa; phylum Chordata; class Mammalia; order Primates; family Lepilemuridae; genus Lepilemur; species Lepilemur ruficaudatus. Next base: position 14,106 of record CAUYRT010040532.1, read on the forward strand.
TTGAAAGCTGTAATCCATGCAAAGTGCTTAACAGTGGCTGGAACCTAGTAAGGCACTAGCTGTGGTTTGTGCCAAGCAGGCGTTCTGCTGGGGACTGGGGGTCTGCTCAGCAGGAGAGTGGCTAAGTGCCTGGGCTTCCCAACGAGGTGAGTGCTCTAGAGATGGAGCTCTGTCACTTCCGAGATTTGTGACCTCGGGGAAGTACTTAATCTCTCTGAGGTCTCACATCCTCAAGTGTAAAGCGGGATGATAGCTACTGTTTATTGAGCACTTTCTCTGTGCTGAGTAGTTTGCATCCGTTAGCTTGTGTGATGCACCCAGCCATCCTGTAAGAATATCACCCCCACGTACCCATCACCCAGTTTCAACCGGTATCAACTCCTCGTGATCATTGTCTCATTTATAACCTCCACCTACCCCCGTCCTCGCCTACCCCTGATACCCTGGTTATTTTCCAGCAAAGCCCAGATAGAATATCACTCTCTCTGTTAGTATATCTTACAACATTTTGGTAGTTCACCGTGACTGGACTTCTAACTAAACAAACTTGGTTCTGGTCAAGGCACAGGGTTGAACACCTTGCCTGTTGTTACGTTCTTGCTTTTCAACTTCGGAATCACCCTTCTCAGCCTGCTGATGAGCTGATACCATTCAGGCTGCAGGTGGCACTGGAAGTAAGAAAAGAACGACAGCCAAGCATCCAGCCTGCCAAGCCGGAAGGCTGACAGCGTTGCAGGGAACGATCGTTTTTGGTGCTGGCCTCGTGCAGACAAACCTGGAAAGGGATACCTGGTACAACTGGGCAGCAGCCCAGCCAGGCTCTGCCAGTGGAAACCTGTGTCCAAACCTAAACTGTACACAACGCACTGCCACAGTGGCTTAGGAGAAACCAGGATGCTCTTCGGGAGCCTGTCCTGAGTTACCAAGGCCTCTTTAGCATTGGTCTCTCTTAAGTAACAATGATGAATTTTAGCAGCTGTGCAGGCAAAATGGCAAAAAAAAAAAAAAAAAAAAAAAAATCCCATTTGACAAAATCGTTGCTTGGTCCTGTCACATCAGGCTGTCATTTTGGCTGACTTGTCAAAAGTTCTTTTCATCCCAAATCTGAAAGAATTCCAAAATACCTGAGCTCTATGGTTAGCAGAAAACTGAGTATTTTTCCTCCTTTTTGACATGGATGTCTCAGCCATTCTGAGACTAATTCCTCCTTTTTGACATGAATGTCTCAGCCATTCTGAGACTAATGTGCTGTTTAAAAGTGTCTTGTCTTTTTTTTTTTTTTTCTCCTAGAGCTCACTTTGCTACTTAAGCAATTAGCTCTAAATAGATTGGTTCAGCATAGCTCCAAAAGAAGAGCAGTTCTTGTATAAGAGGAAATATAGTTAAGCTGCAACTTCCTAATTCCCTCTGTAGATGGTATCTGTTCATCTTGAGGGAGACTCCAACCCCAGTGCAGTCATCTGATGCATCCTTTGTGATTGCTCTAAGGCAAGTCTCAGGTAAGCTTGGAGCCAGAGGGAGAGCTTTCTGTATTTATTTATTTGGGGTAGTGCTGCCAATATTCCTATTACAATATGCTGTCTGAGGGAGACAGTATTATGTAACCAAGTGCATCAGATAAAAACCACCTCCAGTCTTCCAGCTAGAGAGGGCTTCTCTCTTTTTCATGGTGATAACCTGCACAGTGTCAGTGAGGAGAGGCAAGCACCTCACTGCCTTCTGTTGCAGAACAGTTTTGATGTCACCTCTTGGCATGAATGGGGCTCCAGTAAGAAAGAAAAGCCTGCTTCTCTGGGGTCTGCCTAAGGGCAGGCAGAAGTTTCTACACTTCAGTCAAAGCACAGCAAATAAGTAGGTGATAAAGTTCTCGTTTAGAGGGGTTGCTGAAATTCCTGTTTCAAGATATCATCTGTATCATCACAAAAGGCCTTTTCCCACTACCTTTGGTTGTAGTTCTCTGAGTGGTGATTGTGAGCTCCATTTCACTGTTAGTTTGGAAAAATCTAAGGCAAAAGGCAGCTCTGTCAGCTCCCTCCATGTTGACAGCACTTGATGACAGAAAGCTGCGCCCATTCTGATGGCATTATGCCAAGAGACTGTTCCTCAAGTGCATTAAGAAGTTTGGCGATATTTATTGCCATAATTAACAGTAGCCACTTTAACAGACAAAACTCTAAGCCTTGGTGACTTAATATAATACAAAAAGGTTTATTTTTCATTTATATGAAGTCCAACATGGGTCTGGCTGGCCTCCTGTATCCTATGGCAGGGCCATCTAGAACACATGGCCCCCATGGTCTCTGCTGCAGGGAGAGTGAGATGGAGAGACCACCTGGCTCATAGCCCACTGGCCAGCATTAGTCACAGAACCCCAACCTGGCTTCAAGGGAGGCTGGGAAATACAGGCTGGGAAACGTGAAATACTTACTGAGCGCTGATCTTCTCTGCCGTATTGGCTATCATAATTCCAGGATTTTCTGTGGTTTCCAGGAAGTCACTGATAAAAAATGTTGAATAGGTTAAAGCCAGGCAGGAAAAATGTCAGGGAACAACAGGGCCCTGGTCCTAAAGGAAGTTATTTGGCACAGGGCTTAGGGCAAAAAGAATGCTTTTCTTTTGCAAGTAACCAGAATTATTCCTCGAAACAAGGATTGAAAATAGGCCAAGGTGTTTGTCTTTTTGGTGGTTGTAGTTTATATGCTCATTGTGTTCCTCTACTGAGGTAGGGTTTCCAGTCTCAGCTGGAGGATGTATTTTGTCATCCTGTTGCTCAGTTCCTAATGGACACAAGGAAAGCAGTAGCTACAGAAAGTTTCTCAGCAAAGAAAGTGCTGAAAAACTAAAATATTAATAGAATCCTTTTCCTATGGACAAGCCCAATTCTGACCCCTGCTGATCCAGAGATTGTGAGATTGGGTCTGGCCACACTGAAAAAGTACAAACAGGGAAAATTTTAGCAGAAGTCCGCAGTTTTTTCTACAGCTTGGGAAGCAAGTAGGCATAGGTGAACTTTCACCTGATGCATCACCTTGGTGTGAATAAGGCAGAAGTGAGGTGAGAGGATCACACCATTCAAGGGCACACCAGACCCTCGGAGGGACAGAGGGTGGTTAGGGAGATGGATGGTTTTTATATTTATCAAATGAGGATGTAAAAGGAAGGAAAGGGAAAGAAAGAGACACATACAATGGGAGAGGGAGAGGGAGGAAAGAAGAGAAAGAAAAAAAAGAGGAAGAGAGAAAACAAAAGAAGCAAAAGAAAGAGAGGAAGTGAAAGAGAAAGACTTCCCTACCTCATCATTAGCAACCTTCTACACCTGCGTATGATTATAAGGTGGTGGAGTGCATGTGGATCATTAGTTGCTAAGACCGTGAGTTGTAATCCAATGCTGTGGTACCTCATAGCACATGGGGTAGGGCTGAGCAGATTTCTTGAAGTGCTGTGGCTGGACTTGTGTCACTCTGGAAGGAGAGGAGCAGAGGTGGCGTGTCTAAAGGGGTTTCTCTTTCTTGGATGGGGTTTTCAGTCTATGACCTAGATTGCACCAGAAGATCTTCTGGCCCCTGGGATTTGACAATATCTTTCCTGGATCACTGCCCATGGAGGTCCACTGCCAAATTTCTACCAACTCTTCGGGACTTGCTTTCCCACGGGCCCTCTGTTCTGGGCTCCACACAGGTGGCTTTGGCCTTTACCATGATGATCAAAACATAAAACTTATCCCTTTCAATAGTTTTCAAACACACACGCACACATGCATTTATGACTTTTCAGAAGAACTGGTATTGAAGACAGCACACACCAGATAACATTTTAAAAATTCATTTTTTGGAGAGGTATATCAATTTCATGAATTAGGAGACTCAATATTGTTAAGATATCAATTCTTCATTAATCGATCCATGAAGTCAACATATTCCCAATCAAAATTCTAGGAGAATTTTTTTTTTGGTAAAAATCAACAAGCTGTTTCTAACATGCATATGGAAATGCAAAGGACTTAGAACAGCAGAAACAATTTGAAGAGGAAGAACAAAGCTTGAAGACTTAGAATACCTTCACTGAAGACATGCAAATCTACAATAATCAGGACAATGTTACACTGATGTAAAGACAGATATATGGATCAATGGAACAGAATAGAGAGTTCAGAGATAGACTCACACATATATGGTCAATTGATTTGACAAAGGTACAAAGGCACTTCAGTGTAAGGAGGATAGTTTTTTTTTTTTCAACAAATGGTGCTGGAACAATTGTTATCCATATGCAAAAACATCGTCTTTGATCCATATTTGCTTCATGTGCAAAAATGAACTCAAAATAGATCATAGATCTGAATGTAAAGCCTGGAAATGTAAAACTTCTAGAAGAAAAGATAGGATAGCTTTGTGATCTTAAGGTAGGCAAAGATTTTTTAGCTATGACACCAAAAATACAATTCATAAAAGAAAAAAAATGGATAAATTTGACTTAATCAAAATTAAGAACATATGCTTTTTCAAAGACACTGTTAATATTATAGAATGAAAAGTCAAGCCACAGATTGGAAGAAAATATTTGCTTATCATGTGTCTGATAAAGGACTTGTATCCAAATATATAAATAACTCTCAAAACTCAATAAAACATCTCAAAAAAATGGGAAAAAGATTTTATTGGATACTTTATAAGGAAGATATATGGATGGTAAATAAGCACATGAAAAAATCCTCAACATCATTTATCACTAGGAAAATGCAAGTTAAAATCACAATGAGAGGCAGCTACACGTTTTTAGAATATTTAAAAAGACTGACAATACCAAGCTTTGGTGAGAATGTTGAGGAACTAGAATTCTCATATGTTACTAGTACCATCACTTTGGAAAACAGTTTCTTAAAAAGTTAAACATAAACCTAAAATATAACTCAGTCATTCCACCCATAGAGGAATGAAAGCCCATGTTCATACAAAGATTTGAATGGGAAGGTTCACAGAAGCTTTATTTGTAATAGCCCCAAAGTGGAAACAACCCAAATGTCTATCAACAGGTGCATGGATAAACAGATTTTAATATGTTCATACAATGAAATGCTTCTCAGCTTCTCAGCAATAAAAAGGAACACACTATTGATATATACTAAAACAGGAATGAATCTCAAAAGTATTACAGAGTGAAAAACACCAGAGAAGGAGTACATAGTGGATGATTCTAAATATATATAAAATTCTAGAAAATGCAAATAAATCTATAGTGACAGGAAGAAGATGAGTGGTTGCCTGAGTGGGCAGCAGGTTGGAGATGACAAAGGGCAATAGGAAATTTTGGGGGTGATGGATGTATTCACTGTCTCGATTGTGGTGATACTTCCAAGATATCAAATTGTACACTTTAAATAAATACAGTTTATGTCAATTATACCTCGATAAAGCTGTTGTTAAAAATCTATTTTAGACATTCCTCTTCTCCAAAGTCCTATTTTTGACTTCCCTACCCCTGGAGCATTCTCCTCTTGGTCCTGTCCCCATCATCCCTTGATTCTCCCCACTCCTTCTTCTCTTACTTCAACAACAAAATTCCTCTTTTTGTCTCATGCTCAGCAGTTCTGCTCTTGTTCCTGAACTCTGAACTTGTGACTCCGGCCCAGACTTGGGCCCTTGGCCCTACGTTCCATCTGTGGTTCAGACCACAAGTGCTGGAGCCAAAGTGCATGGATTTGAAAGCACTGCTTGCCCACTTCCTAGCTGGGAGCTTCAGCAAGTTCCTTACCATCTCTATATTTAGGTTTCCTTATCTACAAAACGGTGGCCAAATTCATAGTACTTTCATTATAAGATTTTCTGTGAAAGTTAAATTAGTTGCTAGAGAATACTTAGAATACCTGGCATGTAGTGAGTGTTCCGTCCATATTCGCTGTTATGATTACTTTCAGGACTTAAAAGCATTTTTCCGAGTTTAGACAATTCTTTCCCTAAAAGGAATTATGATGATGGAGAAGGAGTTATGTAAACTATGGCACATCAACTCAGTGGAATATTACATATACCCTAAAAAAATAAGCCTGTAATAATTTGGAGGAAATGTTCACTAAATGAAAATAAAGCAGGCTTCATAACCATACATAACAGTGTCATCTCAACTATATTCAAAAATCCAAATAAAAATTTTGTGGAGTAAAAAGGAATTATAGTGAAACATTAACAATGTTATCTTTCATAATGGAAAAATGTGTTTTCTTACAAAGAACCCATTAATTAACAGTGAATACCTCTGCAGGGGCGTTGTGCACATCATATACTTTTATTAGTTAACCTCTTGCCTAGCCAAGCTGTTAGCAGGAAAAGAGTGATGCAGCCGAGGGTGGAGGAATATGTTTGAAGGGGAGGGGAGAAGAGATATATGAAAGAGGAAGAGGGTGCTATAGAGAAGATGGGAAATGCCAAGGAAATTTTTGCTTTCCCATTGCACCTGGAGCCAGGAGCATTCACTCTCATGCCCCAGCCTCATGCAGTCATGTCCTGCCAGCCTGTTGCTGGAGATCACTCTGGTGCCATCTTAGGTGGAGACCCCTAAGGCAGAGGCCCAGTTATGCTCCTGGCGTCTGCTCACACATTTCTCTCTGGCTTGGGACCTGTACCTCTGGAAAAGAGTATTGCTCATTCATGATGGCAATTGCAAGGGCCATGATTAAATTGTTAATAAGCTGCAAAAATCATTTCCTGATCCCCCATTCCAAGCAGCAATTCAGCTTTTGTCACGCTAACACAATTTTGACCTTAGTGTATGCTTTATTTACACATATTTAGTTGCAGAGAGAAGACAGCCTTCCTCTTTTCTTCTTTCCCCATCTTCTCTTATTCTGTGATTTCTGTGGTGAGTAATTTTTTCTGATCACATGCAGCTCACAAGATGAGGCAATGCAAAAAGTTACCTTGGTTCTTGGGCCCTGGTTTCTGGTTAACCCTTTATTGTCTGGAGGGGTTGGTGATTTTAGCTGGCCATCTCTCTTAGTCACACTAATCAGATAGATCCTCAGTGCTATGGATGGAGCACACAAGCCATATTGACATGGGTGCTGCGAGGGACTCTGAATATCAAGCTTCTGCCTCCTAACTGTACCTCCAAAGCTAAGAAACTGGAGACGGCTCTAATGACCATGGGTTCCCTTTCACCTTTTTTCAGGAAATTAAGAAAATGAAGCTGTCTTTATATATAGGCTGCAGTATTGGAAATATGGACCTTCAAAGGGAGCCAACTGATGAAAAAATATCTGGAGCATTTCCATGGGTACCCAGACTAGAAACCACCCAAAGTGACAGCCAGCCTGGGGTGAGCCTGTCTCGTCTGCCTCCAGGCAGCCCAGGCCCAGCTGGAGGGAGAGGGTGTTCCCAATCACCGCACTGCAACCCTGCCCAAGAGAGGCCATCACTGAGGGCAATCTGAGGCTGTATGTTTTCAAAAACAATTATTTTAATTTTTCCTAATTATTAAAACATGCAAGGTCATTGTGAAATTGGAAAATACAGAAAAAAAATTGTAAAATGATGTTTTAGGGTGTTTTCTTTTAAAATTTTCCTTTTTTCCATATTCGAACACATACAGTATATAAAATTTTTGTGTGCTGCTTTTATTACTTTATATAGCATGAGTATTTTCGTATAGTGTTGGGAATATTTTGCAATCATCAATTTTAATGGCTGCTTAATATTCTATCTTGCTGTAGTTCCTTTAGTAATTCTTCTATGGTTGGATATTTTTCAATATAATACAGCAATAAAAACCTTTGATCATAAAACTTTTCCATATTTCATGTTAATTCCTTAGAATAGAGTACCAAAAGAAGAATTTATCAGTGAAGATAATAAAAATGGCTTCCATTTATTAAGCACTTATTATATGCCAGGCACTTTACCTACATTTGGGAATTTAATTCTTATAATAATCCTGCAAGATTTGTGTTATTTTTATGTTACAGATGAAGACTCAGAAAGTTACACAGCTAATAAGTGGCAAAATTGGGACTCAAACGCAGGTTGGTCTAATTAGAAAAGTGATGGTCAATTTTATGTGTCAACTTGACTGGGCCATACTGCCCAGATATTTGGCCAAACATTATTCTGAATGTTTTCATGAGGGTGTTTTTAGAAGAGATTTACATTGAAACTGGTGGACTTTGAGTAAAGCAGATTGCCCTCCATAATGTGGGGGGGGCCTCATCCAATCAGTTAAAAGCTTGAATAGGAAAAAAAAAAAAAAGACTGATCTCCAATCGAGAGAGAATTCTGCAGCAGACAGCCCTTGAACTTGAACTGCAACACAAGGTCTTCACTGGATCGCTGACCTGACAACACACTCTGCAATATAATCGTGTGAGCCAATTCCTCAAAATAAATCTCATTCTACATATATATTCTACATTCTATTTTTAAAAATTTTAAAATTATGGGTACATAATAATTGTATAACTTTATAGGGTGCATGTGATGTTTTGATCCATGCATACAATGTGAATTAATCAAATCAGGGTAATTGGGTATCTACCACCTCAGGCATTTATCACCTCTCTGTGCTAGGAACATTCCAATTCCACTCTTTTACTGTTCTAAAGTATGATCAACTCCTTGTTGATCACAGTCACTTTGTTGTACTATCAAATATTGTTCATTCTATCTAATTATCTAATTATATTTTTGCACCCATCAACCATCCCTACTCCATGTCCTGCTCCTTGCCACACTTCCCAGCCTCTGGTGACCATCATTCTACTCTATGTCTCCAGGAGATCAGTTGTTTTTAATATTTAGCTCCCACATATGAGTGAGAACATGCAAGATTTTCTTTCTGTGCTTGGTTTATTTCATTTAATGTTCTCCAGTTCCATCCATGTTGTTGCAAATGGCAGGTTTTTATTCTTTTCGTGGTTATATAATAATTCACCGTACATACATTCTATTGATTCTGTTTCTGTGGAGAACCCTGACTAAAAGAACATTCTCTGGCTAGAATATTTTCAGAGTTTTTGACAGGCATTTTTAAATTGCTTCTCAAAAGGTTTAACAATGAATATTCCCCCCAGCAATGTATGAGAAGACATGAACTGACAATTCACAAAGAAAACACAGTACGTGGGTGTTTGTGTCATCCACAGCATTCAGCATTCATCTTTAAAATATCCTATTTATATGCTATATAGAAAAGGATATTTCATTGTTGCTTGAAATCACATTTCTTTTTCTAACTAAAGAAGTTGGGCATTTCTATTTTTTTAAGCAGATAAATATTCACTTCTTTTTTTCTTTTTTAAGGATTCAGTTTTTTACGTTTAGGTTTCTGGAATTTATTTTGGTGTATGGTGCATGTTGAGGATCTGATTTGATTTCTTCCAGAATGGCTAATATACTGGTCTGATGGTTTTTATTGTCTAATCCACTGGGCTTTGGTTTTCCTCTCGACAAACTGAGAGGGCTGGGCTAGAAGTGGTTCTTAACTCTTATTGCACATTAGGATCACCTGGGGGCACTTTTTATAAAACATAGTTGCTTGGGCTTCACGCCAGAGTTTTTTGTTTCAGTTGGGCTGGGCTGGGAACTGGAAATTACTATTTTCTCTTTTCTGGTCTCTTAAATTTTAATGTGCAGCAGGTTTGAGGTAGCCCAAACTACATGACCACCGAGGTCATTCCGCCTCTAACACTCTGATTTGAGGCAAAGACATCTGTGACATCTGTGAGCCCACTGCTCTCCAGGTAGCAACCCCTGCTCTGGCTGGTGGGGTTTGGGAAACCTGGGGGAAGGAGAGGGAGATTCCCTCTTTCCACTCCTTGTACGTACCTTCTGGGGCTTCCTGGTCTATGAGGTCTCTATGAGGACCTACTGGCCCAGGTCACAGAGGTTAGCTCTGCTCCCCTGCTCTGGCTTCTATGTATAGAACTCAATGATTCCTCAGGCTTGGATTTCTACAAAAACTTTGCCAAAAAGAAATCCGTAGCAGAGCAAAGCATGGTATGTTTCCTTGAAGGAAATCAGGCTCTGGTTTATTTTGCTGGCTGATTTTTGGCCTCGTCCTGTCCTTACCCACCTTTGTAATCCATAGATTGTCCTCTACTCAGCATTTCTGCCAGCCCTCACCCTTCTCTCATTTCAGCTAGGATGTGTAATCCTCAGGAAGTGATTCTCAAGCTGGGCTGCATGTTAGAGCCCCGGGGGGCTTTTAAAGGATGCTGATGTTTGGGTCCTACCCCCAGCAATTCTGAATTAGCCAGGAGTAAAAGCATCAGTATTTTTGTATTATTCCCCAGGTGGTTTTAATGTGTGCCCAGATTTAACATCCACTACCCTGGGAGGTGGTGGGGCAGATTCAACTTGCATTTAGAGGCAGAAATGTTGTTGAGAAAGAAAATTCTAGACAAATTAATTTTTTCTTTTCTTTTTTTTTGAACTATCAAGGGTAAAGAAAAAAGAGGTAGATGGCCTAGTGTGGATAAACCATATTCAAGGGCTAGAACTATTTTAATGTAGGATCAGGCTTAATGAAGCATACTGGGGCTTAAGCTCCATTCTAGCCAGGCAGAAACTGGTGGGACAGAGATGGGAAATATCAGATTAGCTCAGGTGGCATCCAGGTGGGCCAAGGGGCCTGGCAAACTGGGAGGGAAGCTGTGGAACGTTGGCACTCTGGAGAGTAAGTCCAGCAGGAGGGCGTAAGTCAGGTCAACGGTGGCTTTCTGGTTCTGGGCAAATGTTTACTTTAGGCAATGGCTCCATCAGTGTTTAGGGACATAGGGACAAGATCAGGACACAACCCCCACACACTGAGTCAGAAGAGAGCATGACACAGTGGCTCCATCTGCAGGGAGAAGTGGGGTTGAGAATAGGAGCTTTGCAAGATTGTTTCTGGGGAGCTTTTTCCTTTCCGGTTTCTCTTACTGGAATGTAAATTCCATGAGAGCAGACACATAATTTTGTTGTCAACCACTCTATCTCTAGCACATACCACAGTGACTGTTGTATAATAGTAGGTTCTCAAGTATTTTCTAATTGGTGGTGGTCTGTTTTTAGCACATCCTAAGTCTATAAGCAGCAGGGGATGGGATCTGTCCCCTGTTGCTGGTAAGAGGCAGGTGCTAGCACCCTCTCCACTCAGGGATGCAGTGGGGTAGGCCTAAGCCAACAGCAGGGCCTGGGGAATGACAGGGCTATTTCCACCAGGTTAAGCCTCCTAATCCTTGGGGCTGCTGACTGCCTCAGTCACTCTCACTCCCCTCAACCCTCCAACATCTGCTGGTGAGGTTGTGCCCCTGAAGAGAGTCCAGAAAGGCAAATGCCTGGGGCTACTCATTTTTAACATTCAAAAAGAAGTGAGAAAACCTTAAAAAGGGCAGGTTTTTCCTTCCAAACACACACTAAAAGCTTTCCCAGTGCCTTTGTAACAGTTTGCATTTTAGCCACGCACTTCAAAGATTGCTTTTCCAACTTGGAAGAGGATTTCCTCAACTTCAGAAAAGCTGGAGTGAACTATTGCCAAGGCAACCAACAGAATCCATAATATTTGGCCTCATCCGCTTTAACCGTGCCCAAGTCAATTAGAGGGGTCAGAGGGAGAAGGAAATAAGCCTTCCTAAGTGGCTGATCCCTGCTGCTGTCCAGCCACTTTCTCTGCTCTTCAGGTAAATGCAATCTGTTACCTCTGACAGCCGGCTCTGCAGCTGTGGTGCAGACAGGCCGTCTCTTCTCTCATCCCATGGTCTGAGACTGCTCCCTTATTAAACACACTTACTGATTTGGAGAAATGGATTTTTAAAACAGGCTTTCCGGGAAGTTCAGAGGAATAGGTCTTTCCCATCCGCTCTTCCTGGAGAAGGGCAATCACTTCTGAACTGGCCTCCCTGTTTCCATTCTCGCTGTCCTACAAGCCAGGCTCTTCACAGCTCAGCTAGAAGGATCTTTTAAAACTGACAGCAATGTCATGTCACTCCCCTGCTTCATTTCCTCTAGTGTTTTGTTTTTGTTTTTGTTTTGTTTTTCAGGATAAACCCCAAGCTCCTTCTGAGGTCCTGTGACCTTGGGCCTAGCTGGCCCAGCCTCAGCTCACAGAACTCATCCCTACTGGCCCACTCAAAACACTCTTTTCTGTCACTTGTACCCCGATTGGACCATTTCATCCATTTCTTCCTAGATCCATTGATCTGGGTACTGGAGATGCTGTCAGAAGCTTATCATTTTCTCTAAACAGATTAACTCTTAGGTAAATTCTCAGTCACTTCATGGGAAAATCAAACATTCACAGATATGCTCAAGTCTATAAGATGGGACTAAACCCTGACCTCACCATGAGATCATCTGGCACTGGGAAAGATGGGAAAAGAGAATGGGGAGAGAACGTGGGGGAAAGGGAACTGTAGAAACTGGTGGCACAAAAGATGAGAGGACAGTTGCTGAAATGATACTGTGTGAGATTTATTCATTATATGTGAAGTGGTATAATGTTCTGTGTAGATTGTGATAAGGACCCATATTATAATCCCTAGAGCAACTACTTAAATATATACAACAAAGAAATAGAAATTAAAAAAACCAAAAGAGGAGATAATATGAAATACTAATAAAATTGCTATATTAAGTAAAAATAAAAAAGGCAAGAAAGGAGGAAAAAGAAATAAAGAACACACAGAAGATCAAGAAACAAAAAGCAAGATGGTAGACGTATTAGTCAAAATTCTTCCGAGAAACAACCAATGGGACATACAGATATATCAGAGAAGATGTATTATAGGAATTGGTTCACACAATTATGGATGCTGAGACATGATAAGTCACCTGCAAGCTGGAGAACCAGGAAGCCTGGTGTTGTAATTCAGTCTGAGTCTGAAGGCCTGAGAATCAGGGGAGCTGACGGTGTAACTCTCAGTCCAAGGCCTGAGAACTGGGGCTGGGGGAGGAGATAGCAATCTGGTATAAGTGCTGGAGTCTGAAGGTTTGAGAACCAGGAGCGCTGATGTCCACGGGCAGGACAAAGTGGATGTCCCAGCGCAAGAACAGAGAGTGAATTTTCCCTTCTTTCTCCTTTTTGTTCTATTCAGGTGGGCCCTTAATGGATCAGATGATCTCTGCCCACAATGGTGAGAGAGGATCTTCTTTACTCGGTCTACCATTTCAAATGCTAGTCTCTTCTGGAAACACCATAACAGACACACCCAGAAATAATGTTTTCCCAGATATCTGGGGATACATTGACACAGTCAAGTTGCTACATAAAATTAACCATCCCAGGAGACACAAACTCAATCATATCAATGATTACAATAAACGTATTAGTTTTCTAGGACTAACATAGCAAATTACCACAGACTAGGGGGCTTAAAACAACAGGATTTATTTTCTCACAGTTCAGGTGACTGGAAGTACAAAATCAAGGTGTTGGGCAGCATCGCTTCCCTCTGGAGGCTCTGAGGGAGATTCTGTTCCATGCTGCTCTTCTACCTTCTGGTGTTTGGCAACAATTCTTGGTATTCCTTGGCTTGTAGCTACGTCACTCCAATCCCTGTCTTTGTCTTCATGAAGCCTTCTTCTCTATGTGTGTGCCTTCCTCTTCTTATAAGGACACCAGTGATTGGATTTAGGGTCTGTCCTAATCCAGGATGGCCTCATCTCAACTAATGACCATCTATAAAAACCAATTTCCAAATAAGGTTACATTCTGAGGTTCTGGGAGAAAATGAATTTTGGGGGGACATTATTCAACCCACTACAAATGTTAACAGATTAAACACTGTAATTAAAAGACAGAGATTATCAGAATTTTTTTTAAAGCAATACAACTATACATTGTTTGTAAGAGATATACTTTAAATATAAATACACAGGTTAAAAGTTAAAGAATGGTTAAAAATGTCTATCATGCAAATTGGTGTGACCATAGTAGTATCAAAAAAGTAGATTTCAAGGTAAGGAATATGATTAGAGCTAATGAGGAACATTCTATAATAATAAAAGAGCCAAGATATAAAAATACGAAAGGTGTATGTACCTAATAACAAGCTTTAAAATATGTAAAATAAAAATAGATGGAACTGGAGAGAACAGAAAAATCCATAATTATAGCTGGAGATTTTAATATTCCTTTCTTAGAAAATAATAGAACTAGTAGACAAAAAAATCAATAATGATATGGAAGATTTGTACAACAGTATCAACCAACTTGTCCCAATTATTATTTATAAAAAACTACACTCAACAACTGAAAAATACAAATTCTTTTCAAGTGCACATGGGACATTTACAGAAGTACACCTGGGCCATAACATAAGTCTGTTTTGTGTGTGTGTGTGTTTATTTATTTATTTTTTTGATAAATGTATTGAAGTATAATTTACATTCCATGTCATTACTCCATTTTAAGTGAAAAATTAAATGATTTTTAGTAAATTTACCAAGTTGTATAGCTAGTCACATAAATCAGTTTTAGAAGATATCCTTCCCCCTATTAAGTCCCCTAATTCCCATCCCCAACTACATTTCAAGCATGCCCCTCCCCATCACAGTGTTCTCCACATCCCTCAGCTGTGGGTCTACTCCCCCAACCCCTGAAACCCTGGTGGACACCACCACCATTTGAGCACCGTAGTGTTAATCAGCCGGTACCAATTTGATGGCAAATACATGTGGAGCCCTTTCTTCTGGTCTTGTGTCACCTCACTTCAAATAATGGGCTCAAGCTGAATCCAGGATAATATAAGCAGTGCTAGCTCACTGTCATTTCTTAAAATTGAGTAGTATTCCATTGTAAACATATACCAAATTTTAATAATCCACTCATGAATTGACGGGCACTTGGGTTGTTTCCACGACCTAGCAATAGT
>CAUYRT010040534.1:0-66972 GCA_963574885.1 Lepilemur ruficaudatus
CACGCCACCATGCCCGGCTAATTTTTTCTATATATATACTTAGTTGGCCAATTAATTTGTTCCTATTATTAGTAGAGACGGGGTCTCGCTCTTGCTCAGGCTGGTTTCGAACTCCTGACCTTGAGCAATCCGCCTGCCTCGGCCTCCCAGAGTGCTAGGATTACAGGCGTGAGCCACCGCGCCCGGCCAAAAGCCAATATTTTTTAAATCTTAAAACTTAAAAAAGATCTTTTTTAATTTTATAAATTTTTAGCTTTTAAATTTGGAGTTTACCACGTTTGATGGCCCAAAATAGCGCGCTGAGTTTCTGGCATGTTTTATCCTGCCCATGCCAACAAAAGCCGCACCATATGGTACGACTGCTGCTACACTAGGAAGCCCCACACACGGTGGAGGCATTGCCAGGCATGAAGCAGAGGCGCTGCTCCCCATATGCTTATCTTTGTAAGCCTACATGTTGACCATGGTATATTAGGATTCCAGTACATCACACTGTCCTATCAATAGAATCTTCCAGCTCTTTCTCCTACTAGCATCAACGTTTGGTCACATTATGAAAACACATAGTCAAAACTTCATGGCATCTCTTACCCAACTTTAGAAAGAGGTTTTTGAATAACTGCTGCAAGAAAGGAAAGTACCTTTTAGAATGCAGTCAATAAGTATTTTAGTACCCCTTAACTTCTAGCACCCCTCCGCCACTATAACCTTTTCTTCATAATAGTCTCTTCCTCTCTTAATCCCCCAACCCTGACTAAATATCGAGAAGAAAAGAGATTACAAATATTGATCTTAGATGTTGGTATGGGAAGAGGCGTTGAAATTTGTAGTTCCAAGCGATGGGAAGTGTTTAGAACATTTAGATAAAATAGAAGAGACTAATTACTGTTCTCTCACTTCTGTTATGTCCTCTGTTGACGAGGTATATTGTGTTTTCCAAATAACTTCCCTCTTCCTGTTCTTTTTTGTCCATTTTAGGCTAGAGCAGTCATTTAATTAATTGTGGACTTCAGACGTTTCTCAGTGTTATATTATTAAGGCTTTCAAGTATAAAATTAGCAAATTCTCCTAAAAGTAAAAGTTAGGTACACAGGTAGGTTTTGTTTATCAACCATGCTAAGTTATTCTTGGAACAAATATTAATGAACACCTACTATATGCTAGCTGTGCTAGGCACTGTGTATAAAAAGATGGAAAAGACAATTCCACCCTTAAAGAACATATAAACAGGTTATAATACAGTACAATATTTTACTAGAGAGTTATACAATATATTATGGTTGTGTCTTGAGGTAGCTCATAAAATTAAACTTTTCAAAGACTCAAAGGAAAATATTAGAATTTTACATTAGGAGAGGTACTTACAAATGGTATTGCTTGATCTATCAAAAAATGCTTAAAACTCAGAATTTTATAAAGTTGGTTCAAGCTAATTGGCAAATAACTGAAAAGTTAAATATTTTTGATATTATTGCTAAAATTTGAACATCAAATAGTTTTGTGATTAAGAGTTTATTTCTTGGCCAGGCGGGTGGCTCACGCCTGTGATCCTGGCACTCTGGGAGGCCGAGGCGGGCGTATCATTTGAGCTCAGGAGTTCTAGACCAGCCTGAGCAAGAGCGAGACCCCATCTCTACTAATAATAGAAAGAAATTAATTGGCCAACTAAATATATATAGAAAAAATTAGCCAGGCATGGTGGCGCATGCCTGTAGTCCCAGCTACTCGGGAGGCTGAGGGAAAAGGATCGCTTGAGCCCAGGAGTTTGAGGTTGCTGTGAGCTAGGCTAACGCCACGGCACCCTCGCCTGGGCAACAACGTGATACTCTGTCTCAAAAAAAAAAAAAACAAAAAAACTATTTATCTTTTTTCTTTTTTTTTTCCAAAAACTCTTTAGACTGTAAGAAAATAGATTCTGAAAACAACAATTTTAAAAGAGAGATTTACATCTCTTTTCCGTCCATTCAACTCTTTTCAGAAGTTGTACAAAGAAGAACTCCTGCAGGGTGCCTGTTAGTGAGAGAACTCATACGATTGATCTTTAACTGTTACTGGGGAAATTGTAGGATTAGATATTTTCCTGTTATTTTTACAAGGCTGCCCTTTTCAGGACAAGAGTTTTTTGTTACATAAATGAATTGTGTAATGCTGAGGTCTTGATGCACCAGCCACCAGAATAGTGTTGTGAACTAAAATAAAATTTTAAGGGCCGGGCGCGGTGGCTCACGCCTGTAATCCTAGCACTCTGGGAGGGCAAGGCGGGTGGATAGCTTAAGGTCAGGAGTTCAAGACCAGCCTGAGCAAGAGCGAGACGCGGTTTCTACTATAAATAGAAAGAAATTAATTGGCCAACTAAAAATATATGTAAAAAATTAGCCGGACATGGTGGCGCATGCCTGTAGTCCCAGCTACTCGGGAGGCTGAGGCAGAAGGATCGCTTGAGCCCAGGAGTTTGAAGTTGCTGTGAGCTAGGCTGACGCCACGGCACTCTACAGCCGGGGCAACAGAGAGAGACTCTGTCTCAAAAAAAAAAAAAAATTTTAAGGCTCACCCCCAACTGACTGACTGAATGGACCCCCTCATGGCCAAAGGGATATCCCGAAACTAAATTGCCTGCCAGGAGGAGGGAAGTCAGACATGCCTCGTCTCGCCCTCCTCCCTTCTTGAAGACATCCTTTGTAACCCATTAAAAGGCCTAAGGATATGCAAGACAAACCTGCAGGTCCTCAATTTACACAACAAATATATGCCCAGTGGCTTGTCTCTGATAACTGCTCCTTATGTTGACACATTCCAAGCCTTTAGACAAAGCTTCATGTCTTTAATTACAAGCCAAAGAATCTTTAAACCCACCTATAACCTGTAAGCCCCGGCTTGGAGATGGCCCACCTTTTCCGGCCAAACCAAGGTATACCTCCCACGTATTGATTTATGACTTTCCCTGTAACCCCTGTCTCCCTGAAATGTATAAAACCAAACTGTAACCCAGCCACAGCGAGGCCACTTGATCAAGACTTCTTGGATGTGGCTCTGGGTCATGGTCCTCAAATTTGGCTCAGAGTAAATCTCTTTAAAATTATTTTAGAGAGGACGGGCGTAGTGGCTCAGGCCTGTAATCCTAGCACTCTGAGAGGCTGAGGCGGAAGGATCGCTCAAGGTCAAGAGTTTGAAACCAGCCTGAGCAAGAGTGAGACCCCCGTCTCTACTAAAAATAGAAAGAAATTAATTGGACAACTAAAAATATATACAAAAAAATTAGCCGGGCATGGTGGCGCATGCCTGTAGTCCCAGCTACTCGGGAGGCTGAGGCAGGAGGATCGCTTGAGCCCAGGAGTTTGAGGTTGCTGTGAGCTAGGCTGACGCCACAGCATGGCACTCTAGCCCAAGCAACAGAGTGAGACTCTGTCTCAAAAAAAAAAAAAAAAAATTATTTTACAGAGTTTGGTCTTTTTTTCCGTTGACAGTATCCATTGCAACCGATTGGCAGATTTTCACCCCTGACCCCCATCCCACCATCCAAGACCCACTTTTCTCATCTATATCTCATAGGGTTGCCTAGAGAATTGAAGAAAAAAGCAAACTGGTTTTTCTACCTCTTTTCTCACAACTGTAGACTCCCTGTATAGTCACTCAACACCACACTTCTGACGCCAGGTGTGTGGGGGTTGTTGCCCCACACACCAAGCAATTCTCCAGTGGACACCAACTAGATGTCCTTCAATTCAATTCTGACACTATCTACCTGGAGTTAGTGTCAGATCCCAGAGGTCAGTCCCACAAGACTGTCCCCGCCAACTTCATATGGCAATCCCAGGACCCAGGTTGTGACCTGTTCATTCTGAATAACTGGTATTAATCAGGATTCCAACACCTTACTTTACTGGTTTATTATAAAGGGGAGAGTAGAAAAATAGCTCAAAGCAGTCTGAGCTGTGTCAGGTATGCAAAATACTATCAGGGGAGAGAGATACGGGTATGGGACTTCAGTCTCACCTCCTCACACCCACGCCCCAGGACAATGGTTTAAGGCATTTTGCTCCTACTTGCAGTCTCCCTCATCATCTTGTTTCTGGAATTTGTGGGACAAAGAACAATACATAGCCAATCAATAGCTGAGGTTATTTTAATATAAATTATCAATAAACAACTTAGAAACTGCCTCTTATTTTCCTTTAAAAACCCACTAGTAACTGCTGCTACTCTGGAGCCTATATTCTGGGCAATTTGAATCTATGCTTCCAGGGCATAGTCCTCAAACTTGGCCCAAATAAACTCTCTGCATGTAAGTTTGCCTCTGTTTCTTTTTCCCTTTAGGTTGGCAAACAATATTACAAAGGATACCAATGAACAGCCAGGTGGAAGAGATTCTGTTACAGCAAGTGTCACAGCGGGTGTTCTGAGGACAAACCGAGTGGCACACAGAGTTGGAGAATCAAAGTTTATTCGCCAGCAGGCTCAGAGGGGTCTCGCCACCAAATTCTGAGCCCAGACTACCCGATTTTTCCCACTTTTATTAAGTTAGGGTGGTCCGAGGGGTGGGGTATCAGGTAGCTAATGCCCGCCAGGTAATAGGTTAGTTGATGTGTCAGGTAATAGGTTAGTATTATGTTGATACACCAGGTAATAGGTTTACTGTTATGCTGATGCCCCAGGTAATAGGTTAGGTGATGGGACAGGTAATAGGTTAGTGTTATGCTGACGCGGGTCTTCAGTGAGGAGTGGGGGTCTCAGGTGGCGGATATGCCAAGTAATAGATGGGAGTTTTCCTTATCAATTTATGGGGCAAGGCATGTGGGAAGGGGTGTGGGCCTTCCATGCCCCTTCTGGAGCACCACCCTCCAGGGAACTCCATGTGTTCAGCTATCTGGAAGCTCCGCAAACCCAGTCCTTTTTGGGTTTTTATGGAGGCTCCACTAAGCAGGCATAACTGATTACATCATTGACTACTGGTGATCTACTCAACCTGCATCCCACTCCTCCCCCACAAGGCTGGGGGTCGACCTGAAAGTTCCAACCCTCTAATCACTTGGTTGGTTCCCCTGGCAACCAGCCCCCTTTCAGAGGCTATCCAGGCGTCCCCAGCCCCCAGTCATTCATCAGCATACAAAAAGGCACTTATTACTTCTTAAGAGATTACAAGGGTTTCAAGAGCTGTGTGCCAGGAAATGGGAGGAAGACGAAATATCTACTTCACAATATCACAAGAATGAAGTGAGAGCATTCTTAGAAAGGGCTTTGCACAATATCCAGTGTATAACAAACAATAAAAGTTAGTTGCTATTATAGCTTGAACCCTCTGCTAAGCCTCAAACTCCTGGCCTCAAGCAACCTAAGTGGCACAAATGTGAAGCTGAATTAGACATACGGGCTAGAAGAGGAGAGAGGAAAGCAGATCATTGCTAGATAATAGCAATGTGACCAGTTCTACTAGAGGTTGTCGATCTAAAAGGAAGAGGCTGGCCGGGCGGTGGCTCATGCCTGTAATCCTAGCACTCTGGGAGACCAAAGTGGGAGGATCGCTCAAGGTCAGGAGTTCGAAACCAGCCTGAGCAACAGCAAGACCCCGTCTCTACTAAAAATAGAAAAAATTAATTGGCCAACTAAAAATATATAAAAAATTAGCCGGGCATGGTAGCGCAAGCCTGTAGTCCCAGCTACTTGGGAGGGTGAGGCAGGAGGATTGCTTGAGCCCGGAGTTTGAGGTAGCTATGAGCTGTGATGATGCCACTGCACTCTAGGCTAACAGAGCATGACACTGTCTCAAAAAAAAAAAATAAAAATAAAAAATAAGGAAGATGCTGAGGCACAAAATATTAAGAGTTTACTTGAGCCAAAGTGAGGACAACTGCCCAGAGGACTTAGACCCAAGTAACTGTGGGTGTGAGCTCTGTTCCATCTTTGTTACAAGCAGGTTTTTGAAGGCAAAAAAGGGGGACAGGGAGTAGCCTGATACAAAGTTGTTTGTCGGGAATTCTCATTGGTTTACAGAAATAACACTGATTGGTGATTGGCTATACATTGTTAAACTACAGAGTATGGGTTATAGTGTCCTGTATGGTATGACATTGTTAGGTTAATTTATAGCTACTTATACCACTAGCAAGCAGTTTCAAGAGATGAATACATATGTGTCAGGATCTATATAGAAAGAAAGAAAAGGGCTGGGCACTCTGGGAGGCCGAGGCGGGAGGATCGCTCAAGGTCAGGAGTTCAAAACCAGCCTGAGCAAGAGCGAGACCCCGTCTCTACTAAAAATAGAAAAAAATCAATTGACGAACTAAAAATATATAGAAAAAATTAGCTGGGCATGGTGGCACATGCCTGTAGTCCCAGCTACTTGGGAGGCTGAGGCAGGAGGATTGCTTGAGCCCAGGAGTTTGAGGTTGCTGTGAGCAAGACTAATGCCACGGCACTCTAGCCTGGGCAACAGAGTGAGACTCTGTCTCAAAAAACAAACAAAAAAAAAAACTGATGCCAAAGGTGTCTGCCTTATTCTGTTTCATGTGCCCCTTGGGGAAGTCGCACCCTAACGACCTCCCCTTGGAGCCAGCCCACGGCACAGGCAGGCTCTCCTCTACAGTCAGCGAGAACAGACGACCCGCTCTGTGCTCTCCCCTCGCCGCTTGCCTCCTCTGGTAGGAAGTGCAGCACTGCATTTTGCCTTCAACAACCAAACCTTCCCTCCATCAGCTCTGGGCTTCCATTCCACCATGCCTTTTATCTCATCGTAATTCCATGTGGCACACACAGCCTGGGCAGAAAGCCCAGCTCCATGAGACCTGGGAAAGTTAAGTTCCTTTTGCCTCAGTTTCCCAGTCTGTACAATGGGAATGGTAGTCATGGTTTCTCTCTCATGAGTTTTTCCTGAGAATTAAATGAGATAATGCATATACTACATCTATATGCAGACAGCACTCCATAGATGTTAAAATCCCCATTTTATTCCAAAATAGTCGAATATTGACAATTTCACGTGGTTCAACCTAATAGTTTTGTTTTGTGAAAAGTGGGTAGGCTATAAATAAATATGATGCAGTTTCTCAACCCATCAGGCATAGGTGGACATTTGGACAGTTTCCTGTGAGGAAGGAGAGGTAACTCTGGAGTCCCAGCAGGTCTTGCAGTGGCCTAGGGCAGAGGGGGGAGGGGGGCAGGATGCCAGGGAGGGGCGGCCAGGGGGCAGCTAAGAACCCACGGACAGGAGAGAGAAGTCTCAGGAGGGAGATGGGAAAGTGGCAAAGGAAAACTTTCTGGGCTCAGATATTGTCCAAGCACACCCTAAATCCCAGGCCTCCCTCTGCTCAAGTTCTTCCCCAAAGCCTGCCCAAGTCCTGCCCATTCTTCAGAAGGCAGCTGGCCTGGCCACAGTCGGCCTTCTCCCACCCGGCTGATGTCGCCCCCTCCCAATACCCCCACCACATGCCTTTGGAAGGAGCCTGGGTCTCAGGCCTGACCGGCCTACCTTCTATCAGTGGTGCTGACAAATGCACCTGCCTCCCATAGGTGGTGAGCTTGGCAGGCAGGCACCTGGTCTGAAATGAAACAGCACTGAGCTCCCGGCTTTCCCTGGGGGCCAGTCCTAGCATTCCACCGAGCAGTGGGATATTAATCTTATAAAGCTGTTGCTTTGGCAGGATTTGGAGGTGGGGGGCCCAGGACAGGCACCCGTGGCAGCTGAGGAATTTCTACCGGAAGGGCTGAAGGGCACTCTCAGTTGGGAAGAGAGAACTTGGGGCTTGTCTTGCAGCTGCATGGATGTAGCAAGCTCACTGCTTTATCTTAGAAGGCATGTCTATTTGGGGCGCCTTGGAGGTTAGCAGATAGAAACGAGTGGGTGGGGCTAGAGATGCCAACCTTCCCCCAGCCACCCAGGCTAAATGACCTGGAATGCATCCCTTCCTTGCTAAATGTAAACACAATCCTTGCCCTGGTGGGGACCCTCCCTTGGTTTCAGATAACAAGCATCAGTCTGCAATGGCAAACTGGACTTCATCTTGATCCCAACGGAGCTAGGTGACCTTGGCAACCCACTTAATCCCCGAGGCTTCAATTACCCCAGCTGTAAGTTAAGCTCAACCTCTGTGCCGCCCTTTCCCTGCATTTTGAGCAAAGCTCCAGAATCCTGCAGCCCACCCCTTGGAGGCAGCAGCACAAAAGAGAGCAACTTAGAACGGGAGCCCTGGTCTATGGTATCAGGGACCCAGGACTGGGCTCTGTTCCCGTAAGCGGCACAGGCTGCAGCTGGGGATTACAGGGACGTCTCCAGAGGCCGCCCCCGGTGGCACCCCCTGCCCGAGAGGCCCTGCTCTTGTCAGAATATTAACACCCTGGATGCATTTGTGTGTTACTCATGATTGCAACCACAGTTCCAAAAGGATTATGCAGCATGCATATTTATGAGACAAGCCCAGACAAAGACTACCACATTTTAAAAGATGCAATTATCTCTAAAAAGTTCAGCTTTATTTTCATGCTAATGAATACAATATTTTTAAGCAAACCTAATTGGTTTGCCTGGGCTCCCATAAAAGCTCTCAACTCATTAGAGCTCCGAGGTCCCCTTCAAAAGGGGCTTTAGAGGGAGCTCGGGGGCCGAGGAGGGGGCTGGTGCCCAGTAGTCGCGTTTTCAGAACTTTCCAGTCTGTGTGTGCTGCTGTCTCCTGGCCCCCTCCCCTGCCCAAGCCCTCTGGCTGGGCACTGGTAAGGCTTTCAGGAGGGCCACCCCAGTAGTCTGGGCCCTGGGAATGTGGGAGCATCAGGGAAAACATAGAGCCAAAGGGAAGGTCCTCCCTTCTCTCTGCAGAAGAAGGGAAGCCAGTATCCCCACTGCCCTACCACACTCACACATCACTGTCACCAAACCTCTGGCTTCCTGGTAGATGCTGGAATTCTACCCAGAAATGGGTCTTCTCCTACCAGGCCAGCAGCCAGGGCCCCGGGCTGGAGTGGAGGGGAGGGGCTCCTTGGCCCCGAGGTCCTCCATCCCAGATACCCTGTGCTCTGACATCACCATCAGCTTTCAGATTTCACTTTCTACTTTCAAAGCACTTTCACTATTATTTTCTCTTTACATGCGCTTGTGAAATACAGGTTGTTTTCACCATTTTACAAATGAGAAAACTGAGGCCGGGAGTCCCAGATGTTCTCCATGACAAGTCAGATGGATACAGGGCTTTCTGACAAGATGCTGTCCTCTTTGCACCTGTCTTCCCTGCTTCATTCTGTGTCCCAGCCACCTCCCTGTAGTTTAAGCTGGGTCCTTTTCTTACATGCCTGCCTAGGTCACCCCTGACCCTCAGCTCCAGGGCATAGTGTACAGCTGTGCAGTATGTACACTGTGCAACGCCAGGAGATGCCGTAATCTATGAATGGCGCTCCCTGGAGTTGCTCGGGCAGCATTATGCCCTACTCAGCATTCCTTCCTCCCACTGACTTCCTGCAGGGCCATTTGGAGATCTGGGCCTATAAATTGTGCAACAAAGATTTATGGACCTAACCTGAACTTTTCTGCTTGGATAACTCCTCTTAACCACCTCCTCGGCGCTGAAATCCAGGCACCTGGTAAAAACAGAGTGTTGTTCAGGAAATGGCCAATAGGCTCAGGGAGGCCCATGGCAGGGTTGAAGCAAGGCAGAAACCAATGGAAAACACAAGTAGGGGAAAGTTCCAGCCTGGAAGTGAGGAGATGGGAGATCCAGGCCTGACGCTGCCACGCAGGGGCTCTGTGCCTCCATTTCCCCATCTGTAACTGAGGGGCTTGGCTTACCGGATCTCTGCGGTTCCATTTAGAGTAGGTATCTTTTGATTCCAGAACAGATTTTCCCAGAGGATCGTCCAAAGACACATAAAACTGGAATCCATTGTAAAAGCAGAAACGGGGTCCTGTGAACCAACCGTGCCAGGTGTAATTAAATAAGCCCATCCCACCCTGGGCTGGGGACAAACTCTCAGGGCCAAGGTCAGGGCACTGATCGGGAGAAGGCACCAGGCCAGCAGAGCAGTCAGGGGAGGCTGATGGAAGGAGGGCACCCATTGGACCTTAAAAACCAAGCCAATTAATCCAAGAGGAGAAGGATGGTATTCCAGAAAGGGCTGTGTAGTCCCAGCCCCCTGTGGTCCCCAACCCCCAGGCTGCAGCCCAGTACCAGTCAGTGGCCTTTAGGAACCAGGCCACACATCAACACCTGAGCTCTGCCCCCGCCACGTTCCCCCCTCCCCACCACCCTCTGTCCATGGAAAAATTACATTCCTAAGGGCCTCACTGCAGTAGGTGAGAGGCAGGCAGGCAAATGAAACTTCATCTGTATTTACAGCCGCTCTGCTCCCTCCCCGTCGCTAGCATCACCACCTGAGCTCTGCCTCCCCACCCTTGGCCATGGAAAAATTATCATCCATGAGACTGGTCCTTGCTGCCAAAAAGGTTGGGGACCCCTGGTCCCAGCAATAAGGCAGACCCAGAAGTCACAGTGACCTGAGTGGCCAGGCCAGGGAAGCAGACAGTTCCTGAGGCAGTGGAGTGAGGCCTCAGTGGGGGTCTGTGCTTTACAAAGCACCACAGCCAAGTTCTCCTGCAGTCCTCACTTCCCCCTGGGAAGGAAGCTACTGTGCTTCCCATTCCACAGGTAAGTAAAAGGAAGCCTAAAAAGGTAAGGTTACTTGCCTGAGAACACTCAGCCTGGGCTGGGGCCAGAGTTGGTGTAAGACCTCAATCTCCTGGTCCCCAATTTTGTTATCATTTTCACTGAATTACCATGAGGCCAGATTTGCACGGCCTTAAATAATAAGGTCAAGATTTGAGATTGTAGCTGATGGGCAATAAGGAGGCCCTGAAAGTCTTTAGGCAGAGAAACAACTTGGAAACCCTGAAGTTCAGGAACGAATGAGAAAGGCTGGCAGGCTGCAAAACTGCAGGACTACTCGGGAGGAATATTACTACCATTTCGAGTTCAGCAAAAGGGAATATCCAAGACTCTCTACAGTTTGCCTTGGAGAAGCTGAGTTATGTGTTCTCCACTGGCCCTTCAAGTGGCACCCAGGGAGATAACCCAAAGGGCTTTGGGAACTGAACTCCTGACCTGGGGATGTCACTGCAGGGACCCAACCAAAACTCAGAGCCAAACCCCACACCCTAGTCTTTATACCCACCTAACTGGTTTAGATTTATCAAAGTAATTTTTGAGGGGAATTTTATATGAAGGTAATTATGCTCAGCTAAACTGATTTTATTAAACAATGCTGTATTAATGACAAACAAATCTGTTATTAATATGTAACCAAGCAGCTATTTCATTCAATTTGCAGCATCAGTAATGAACCCTGTGGCCACAAGAGCCCAGAAGCACCCTTTTCTAAGGACCGCAGCATGGCACCCAAGACCTGGCCCTGGCTCTGCCATGGACAGTGTGTGACTCTGAATGGCCCTTCTCTCTGGACTTTTTCCCTCTGTAAAACGAAGGGCTTGAATTAGAAGTGCCCCAGGAAAATGCCCACTCAGCAGCTTTAGGGGCTGAGAGTCTGGACGGACTTTCGGTGCTTACTGTGTGCCTCAGTTTCCTCAACTGTAGAGTGGGGATAGTAATATGCCTCTCACATAGGGTAATCATGACCATTAAGTTAGCACATGTGAAGGGCTTAAGCCCAGGCACATAGGAAGTGTTACATAGATGCTCCTTGTTTATTATTTATATTCCCAGAGGCAGGAGCTGGCAGCCATGGATGGAGTGGGTGATCACTAGTGCCTCTTGATCCTCGGTGTCCTGGGGTGCCCTCCCTCCCCTTCTAGGAAGGTGAGAGACATCATTACAGACCATGGAAAGAGGCCAGGGAATCGGATTCCAGCCCCAACCCACCCCTCGGGTGACCCACAGAACTGTGCCATGGCTTCTTCAGCTCCCCAAAATGGTCATCCATGCTGTCCTAACTACATCGCTGGCTGTCCTGGGGCCAGGCAGGTCATTGAGTGGCTCTCAAACGTGCAGAATGGGTCCGGACAACCCAGAGAACGTACAGGGAAGAGCTGATCTCTGGGAGCTGCCCCCAGAGACTTGATACCACAGATTTCTCCCTAGATCTGTGCCCTTGGGACACCCTCTCGAGAGCACCCGAACCTCTGGCAGCCCTGCGGGGCCCTCCACACGCTGTCTCTATGGTCTTACTGTGCTTGTGCTGCAGGCGAGAAAAGAGCGGCTTTGAAAAGAAGACTAACTTGCACGGTTAATGGGGAATCAGAGGTAATACCCATTGCCAGGCCCATCGGTTCCTCATCCTTCGAAATGCACCGTGGTGGGACCAGGGCCAGGCCGGGGCTGCGGCTGGCGTGGGACAGTATGAGCAGCCTTTGATTACTGTGGGGCCGTGCTGACAAGACGCCTTCTCAGTCTACCTGCCACAGAGACCCACTGTCCTGGCTGCTAAGAAACATGAAGCCCTTGAGATTTAGCCTTTCAGCGAGTAGCTATGAACACACCATCAGTACGCTGTCACACAGACAGTCGCCTTCCCAGGGTCACGACAGCCCCCAGGCCCATCACAGTGCCCAACTCTCTGCAGTTAGGCTCTCTCTAGGAGGAGGTGTTGTATCTCCGGAAGGCCTCTATTAAGTCCCGGCGTACAAATGTGCATGCACCACGTAGCCCCTGGCGGGGCTTCCCTCCCTCCCTCCTCTCTCTGTCCCTACGTGGGAATCCCCCATCCTCTGCGCCTAACTCAGTTTCCACCTCCTCCTCCCCCAGAAGCCTTCATGTGCCCCTCTGCATTTCCCAGCCTCTCCCAGGTGGGTGGAGGCCATGTGACCTCTGCTGACCGTGAAATGTGACTGAGGCAGTAAAAAGCTGGTTACAAGTAACAGAACCCCAGACTAACAATGAATTAAGGGCTCGTATTAGCTCATGTAACGAGAAGTCCCAGAATAGTTAAAGCTAAAAATAGGGAATCCCAGAGTTCGCTGGGCAGCTCATTAACATCATTAAGAACCCAGATTCTGTCTTTCTGTTCTGCCAGTTTCACAACGGCAGCTTCTGCCTTCTGTCCTGTCCCCTCGTGGTTCCAAGACGGCCATATGACAGCATATTCATCACCTATTGCTGAGTAACAAATGACCCCAAAACTTAGTGGCTTAACACAGCAATACACACTTATAACCTCACATAGTTGCTGCAGATGAGGAATTCTAGAGCCTCTTGGCTGGTGGTTCTGGCTTGAGATCGCTTGTGAGGTGACAGTCAAGCTGTTAGGTAGGCTGCAGTCATCTGAAGGCTCGACTGGGACGGGAGAATGTGCCCCAAGGAGGCTCACTCACACCGCTGGCACCTGGGGCTGGCTGTCAGGAGGAGGCCTCAGCTCCCTCTGCGTGGGTCTCTCCACAGGCTGCGTGAGTGTCTGCACGGCATGGTGGTGGCTTCCCCCGGGGCCAGCCAGCCACGAGGGCAAAGCTGAAGCACAGTGTCTTTTTTGGCCTGTCCCCCACTGTCTTGCACCTTCACGTCTGTTCTGTTCCCTTTACAAGAATCCAGTCACTAGGTGTGGCCCACACGCAGCGGGAGGGGAAATAGGCTCCATCGTTGGAAGGAAGGACCAGGATTGGTGAGCATGTTTCTAAAACCATCACAAAAGTGTCCACAATGGAAGAGAGGAAAGGAAGCAAAAGGCTTCCTCTCCACACTACTCTGCCATCAGAGAGAAAACTTGTCCCCAAACACTGTTGCAGGCTTTCCCTGATGTGCCATTGGCCAGAACTGAGTTGCACGCTGGCCTCTGGACCAACCACTGAGAAAGGGAAACAGAATTCCATGACTGGCTTAGACCAGTCATGAACCTTCCACTGGGACCGGGCACATTTCTACCTTAACAAAATTGGGTTTCTAGTAGCAAGAGAGCAGGGGAGAATGGCTGTTGGGTGGGCAGGCAACAATGTCAGCCACGTTATTCTATTAAATGGCGACTGGGAAAAATGAGACACTGAGGTGGTGATAACCCACAAATTGGAAACCCAGTCATTTATTAACTGCTTTCCACACCATCAACCAAAAACAAATCCATTCCAGGATCTGTTCTGAGAAAGGGGTTTGCTTACCTTGGTCAGAGTTCCATCCCTTTGGGTGGCATGGTTTAGACTCAGAGGACCTGGCCTGGAGTCCCTGCTCTGCCAGTATTGCCTGTGCAACCCTGCGCAAGTTCAGCTACCTTCTCTGAGCCTCAGTTTCCAGCTCTACGCCTACTTCATAGGGTTCCAGGAACTAATGGAACATGCTTTGTAATCCATCAAGTCTTCAGCCCATGTGCATTATGATCATTGCCATTTCCCCTAGGTTTTGGGTGACAGGCCAGATATCACCAGAGGTTTTTTGTCCTCTCTTTCTCTAATTTCCAACACACAGTGCCAAAAAGAGGAGAACTGAGCACAGAGGCCAAATCCCCAGCATAGAAACAGTGGTGCCATTGTAAACGCCTCCAGCAACGGCGCCCCACCCGGCTGAGGAAGCCCCATTCCCAGCCCCACTTAACGACGCACAGGCTGATTTAATATGAGCAGCTGATCTCACTGCTTCCATAGCAAGTTTAATTTGCTGGGAAAGCGAGTTGGTGAAGTTCTAATAATGCAGAGCTGCAAATAATACCGAAGAGAGTTTGCATTATGATAACTTTCCAATTAAAATGGATTAATGGAGGAGAAACAGCAGCAGTAGTGTCTAGACAACATATTACTAAATCCTTGGAGAGTGAGATGGAAGGGAGCTGGGGGAACATGGGGAAGCAAGATAAACAGGTGAGCTTCCTGCATGGGAGGCACCCTTGTGTGGTGTGACAGAGGTAGCAGGCAGGGCACCTTACCCTTGGTGCCCCATCAGTTACAGCCTGGACCTTCCACCATTTGAGAAAATCAGTCTTTTAGGACCCAGAGGCCTTTGATCTGTTGGATTCCTTATTAAAATGCAAATAGCACCTTTAATTTCCTTGGCTGGCCTTATAGCTGGGATTAGCCTGCAGCTACCTGAGAGCACCACTGTGCAACAGAGCAAAGGCCCCTACTGAGTGTCCAGGGACCAACACGGGCCAGGTGTCGACACCTGCCCTGTACACATCTAGGCTTCACTATAAGGACTCAAAACAATTCCTCCACATCTATGCTAGTGACCCTGACCCCTGACTTCTCCGCCCACCTACTGAGGACCTGAATTTTAGACTTGAGAGATGCAGGGCCTGGGCTGAGCTGAGGCTAGGGCTCATTCACATGGGCACTGCCAGGACAGAAAGAGCAGCAAACTGCTGCTGCCATTCTCAAGTAAACCTGGGCCCACCCATTGGGGCCACGTGTGTCAAACCTCTTGACATGCCGTGCAACCCCCAGGATCCACGTTCCTCTTCTTTGCTTAAGTTAACTGGTCCTCTCTGCTGCCTGCAAACAGAAGAACTTTAACCGATGCATCATTTCTTCTTTGGGAGAACTGGGGAAAGTGAGGTTTCCCCGAGCCTGTTTTCTCTCCTGGAAGATGGCAAGGTTGGCAAATGGTGTGGTGGGGTCAGATCACCAATTAGGTTCCTCTCCGCCCTGAAGTTAGATTTTAGAAGCGACCCTTGAGGGATAGAGAATGAGGTTTGGCTGGATCACAGAAGCCAGGAGACCAAGAAGCCCCAGGACCCCAGTGTTTCCAACATCACTATTAATATCTCACAGGGCACAATGAATATCTCAACACCAGGACTGAGGCTCCTTCCAAAAATCCCCAAGGTTCCCCTATGGATGAGAAGGCTGTCATTTCTTGCAAAGCCCCTGAGCTGGTGAGCCAGGCCCTCCTGAGTGAAGTACTGGCCATGTGCTCCCCCTGCAGGCCTCTGTCTCTCAGCAAACAGGCAAAGAAAAAGCCCACGTCACCGGATACAAGCAATACTGAGCACACATTCATCCCCCATTTTATCTTACTTGCCCTTGTCCCTCACTGTCTACGGGTGATGGATATGAAACTAGCACTGAAAAATCATTCTGGGGATAAGGAAAATATGAGGCAAGAAACTCCTAGGAAAAAATTCAGCACTCACTTGTTCAATAAATACATTTTTTTCTTTTTTCATTTTTAAAAACTCTGGTAAAATATATATAACATAAAACTTATCACGTAACCATTTTTAAGTACACAGTTCTGTGGAATTAAGTACATTCACATGGCTGTGTAACCGTCACCATCATCCGTCTCCAGAACTCTTTTTGTCTTGCAAAACAGAAACTCCCCAGGCCCTCCACCCCCAGCCCCTGGAAACCACCATTCTACTTCCTGTTTCTACCAATTTGACCATTCTAAGTACACCACACAGGTGGAATCGTACAATATTTGCCCTTTTGTGACTGGCTGATTTCACTCAGCATAATGTCCTCAAGATGCATCCATGTTGTAGCATGTGTCAGAGCTTCCTTCTGTTTTAAAACTGAATAATATCTCATTGTTTGTAGATACCACATTTTGTTCACCCAGGCATCAATGGGCACCTGCGTTGCTTCCAACTTGGGGTGTTACAAATAATGCTCCTATGAACATAGGTGTACAAATATTTGTTCGAGACCCTACTTTCACTTCTTTTGGAAATGTACCCAGTGTGGAATTGCTGAATCATATGATAATTCTATGTTTAATTTCTGGAGGAATCACCACACTGTTTTCCACAGCAGCCGTACCATTTTACATTCCCACTAGCAATGCATGAGGATTCCAATTTCTCCACATCCTTACCAACATTTAATATTTTCTGGGGTTTTTGATAATAGCCATTCCATTGGGTATGAAATGGTATCTCATTATACCTTTGATTTGCATTTCCCTAATGATTTGTGATGTTGAGCATCTTTTCATGTGTTTATCAGCCATTTGTATATCTTCTTCGGTGAAATGTCAATTCAAGTCTTTGCCTACTTTTTAATTGGGTTGTTTTGTTGTTGATATAGTTGAGTTGTAGGATTTCTCTATTCAAGGTATCAATCCCTTATCAGATATATGATTGGCAAACATGAAATATGATTTGCAAATCCACTCCATGGGTTGCCTTTTTACTCTGTTGATACTGTTCTTTGAAGCACAAGTTTCTAATGTTGATGAAGTCCAACTTACTTCATTTGGCCATTTATACAAGGGGTTTATTCCTGGGATCTCTATTCTATTCCATCGGTCTAATGTCTGTTTTTATGCCAGGATCACACTGATTTGATTACTACAGCTTTGTATTAAGTTTTGAAATCAGGAAGTGTGAGACCTCCCCCTTTGTTCTTTTTTAAGAGTGTCTTGGCTTAGGAGTCCCTTGAGATTCCATATGAGTTTTAGGGTGGATCTTTCCATTTCTGCAAAACACATCAATGGATTTTGATAGGGATTGCATTCAATCTGTAAATCACTTTGGGTAGCACTAACATCTTAACAATATTAAGTCTTCCAATCCATGAACACATGATGTCTTTCCATTTTTTTGTGTCTTCTTTAATTTCATTCAGCAACATTTTATAGCTTTTGGCATACAAGTCTTTCAGCTCCGTAGTTAAGTTTACTCCTAAGTACAGTCATATGTTGCTTAACAATGGGGATACATTCTGAGAAATGTGTCATTAGGCAATTTCATCATTGCTCAAACATGATAGAGTGTATTTACACAAGCCTAGGTGGTATAGCCTACTACACACCTAGGCTGTATGATATAGCTTATTGCTCCTAAGCTACAAACATATACAGCATGTTACTGGACTGAATACTGTAGGCAATTGGAACACTAGGGTTACAAACATAGAAAGGGTACAGTAAAATATAGAGCATTATAAGCTTATGGGATCACAGACATATATGCAGTTGATCATTGATCAAAATATTGATCATTGACTGAAATGTCGTTATGAGGCTCATCACCGTATTCTACTCTTTTTGATGTTACTGTAATTTCTTAATTTTTCTTCAGATTGTTCATCATTAGTGTATAGAAATGCAACTGGTGTGTCGATTTGGTATCCTGCAACTTGGCCGAGTTCATTTCTCCCTGTTTGTTTCTTAAGCTGGGTATGTAGTTTTTCATGTCTGGAATATTTTATTAAAATACACATACCCTAAGCCCCAAACATGCTCCTACTAAAGTAACTCCCCTGCAGTACAATTGGAATTTGGCAGGGTTGGGTAGCTTTTGGGCTCTTACTGGGTTCATTGGTCTCCTAGTTCCCCCATCTCTGTTTTGTATCCTGGGAGATGCCAGCTTCCCAGAAAGCAGATGCTGCTGCCCGAGAATGAGCAATGCAGCCACAGGGTGTCTATGTCAGCAGAAGGACATCATGAACCAGGAGTCAGAACTCTGGGTGGGAGGATGGCTTCCATCACTGATGCTTGTGGGGTCCTGAACAAGTCCTTTCCTGGCTCTTAGTTTCTGTCCCTGTAAAGTACACAGGTAGGACTCGATGAGCTCTAGAGCCCTTCGAGCATAAAGGTGGGCAGAGGTTGAGCAGGCAAAGCAAATGTGGAGTCTGAAGGGCAGCGGGGGTCTCAGCTTCAGGTCATATCCGTATCACAGCTCTAGGGCATCCCAGCTCACTGAAGGAAAAATCCCCATTATTTCCTATAGCTTTGACTTTTCCAACCCTGTGCCTTTAAAACAACAATAAATTACTTGTACTATAATTATTATAAAAATAACTCCTCGCTCTGCAGTTTGTAAAGCACTTTCACATCTATTCCTCATTTTACAAATGAGGAAACCGAGTCCTAGAGAGTTGGTGTTACTTGCCCCGAAGCCAATCTAGTAAATAGTATACCTGGGTTGGATTAAAATGAATTCCAATTCAGCTGCCCAAAATGCTGTGTGGCCACAACAGAATAATGAGGTATTTAAGGGAGAGGGGAAATAGAGGGAATGAGAGTGGGGAAAAACACCCTCAAAAACCTTGAATCATATATTGATTTAATATCGTTAATTTTCCACACGGTCTAATGGAAATGGAAAATCAAGAGGTGGACTCATAGTGTAATAAATATTGTTCAAATATTTATGATAGCACTGGTCTAGTTTTAAAGGGAAAGACCAACCCTCCCCACCCCCACTCCGATGCCAGCCTGAGCCCCCTCTGCACTCTGTGCCAAAGCATTTAGGCGGCAAGTGATGCCAGCCTCACTCCTTCCATAGCATCCTTCCACTGCCTGAGTACTTCCCCCAGGCCACCCCCAAATGCCGTCATTTCCTTCTCACATGGGATACTGCAATCACAAGACAACATGTAAGGACCACTGACAATAAGTTTAAGTCTGCAAGATGTGAGAAAGGTGGAGATAGAGGGAGAGCAAGTGGAAGAGACAGAGAGACAGGAACATAGAGACAGGATGACACAGAATGTTCAACAGGAGTGTCAAGACCATTCAATAGGGAAAGAATCTCTTCAACAGAATGAGAAAGAGAAAGTCTCTTCAACAAAGAGCTGCTAGGACAACTGGGTAACCATATGCAAAGAATGAATTTGAACCCCTACCTCACTCCATATTCAAACTTTAACTCAAATGGATCAATGACCTAAATGTGTGAGTAAAACTCTATAAAACTATTAGAAAAAAACATAGGGGTAAAGCTACATGACCTTGGCCACAGAATCTTATATTTGACACCCAAAGCATGAGACTTCATAACAATTATACTTCATAAAAATTAAAATTCTGTGTATCAAAGGACAGTGACGAGAATGTGAATAGGAGAAAATATTTTCAAATTATATATCTGATAAGGATCTAGTATCCAGAATATGTAAAAAAAAAAAAACTCTTATAATGCAACAACAAAAAAGACAACCCAATTTTTAAAAGCAAAGGATCTGAAAAGACATTTCTCAAAACCAGATATTGACCAACGGCCAAAATGCACAAGAAAAAGCATTCAACATCCATGGTCATTAAGGAAATGCAAAATCAAAGCCACGTGAAATACCACTTCACACCCACTAGAATGGCTGCAATTTTAAAAAATGGAAACTAACAAGTGTTGATGAAGATGTGGAGAAGAAATAGGAACCCTTGTAACATTGCTGGGGAAATGTATAATAAAATGGTGCAGCTGCTATGGAAAGCAATATGGTGTTCCTCAAAAAGTTAAACAGGGAATTACCACATTACCCAGCAATTCCTTCCTAGGGTATAAACCCAAGAGAAGTGAAAACATATGTCCATGCAGTAGCTGGTGAGTGAATGTTCACAGCAGCATTACTCATAATGGCCAAAAGGGGGAAACAACTCAAACGTCTATGGCCAGATGAATGAATAAACAAATCGTGGTATATCTATACAATATTCCATAAAAAGGAATGAAGTACTGATGCATACTACAACATGGATGAACTGCAAAAATATTATGCTAAGGGAAATAAGACAGACACAAAAGGTCACATTTTTATGATTTCTTTTACATGAAATATCCAGAAGAGGCAAATCCATAGAGACAGAACACAGATCAGTGATTGCCAGGGGAGGGCAGGAAGGGAAATTGAGAAGTGATCACTTAAAGAGTACAGGGTGTTCTGCTGGGTTATGAAAAAGTTTTGAAACTAGGGAGAGGAGATGATTGCACAAATGCCACTGAATCGAACATACTAAAAGGGTTAAAATTGTATGTTATGTAAGTTTCACCTCCATTTACAAAAAAAAACCAAAAAACACAAAGGGACACTGAGCCAGCTAGGCCAGGACAGCGGCAGGGCCCTGGCGAAGGAGACAGAGAGAGAAGAGACGGAGAGCAATCGGGAAAAGCTGCGGCCCGTTACGAGAAATTTATTAGTGCTGTTCGGTCAGCGGGTTGCCAGCTAAATTTAATATGGATCTATATACAAAGAAAACGCCTCGTTCTACATCATGAATATTTAATCATGCATGGGTCAGGCAATTTCACAGAAGTAATTAAAAGCAGTCTTTTGTTTATTGCTCAAGAATGATAGCGACCCGCTGACCGGAGCTGCAGACACAGTGACATATTGAAAACGTTACCTACTGACAGTTATTAAAGAGGAATTAAGGGTTGCTTTCTTCCCCTCCCCTTAGCAGCTAATCGCTCCTAAGCTCTCCTGTCTGCTCAGTGCAGAGCACGGCTCCAAGGGGAGACCACCTCCCTCCCGGCAGAGGCTGCGCAGCCAGGCCAGTACCCCTTGGTCTACAACATCCCCAAATCCTTAAGTTGAAACAGACAAGCTGGTTATTTAGAAGACCACAGACAGGAAATATGTCATGATGTATATTCTGTATGGAAAGTTCTCCCCAGTGTCCTGCCACATCCAGACAATTGCAAAATCCTGTCAATTCTACCCCTGGGTCCCTTGTCTCGGTGCCCTGTTTCCTCCCTTGTCACTGTGACTGCCCTGGTTCGGCTGGCCCACTGCCCCCACAGCCCTGTTCTTCCCCCTTCCACTCTGCCGATGGCTCTTCCTGCATCTGTGCATCAAGGCTCTCTTTCACTCACTCGCCTCCCATGGCTCCCCATTGTCTGTAGTCCTCCTCACACTGGCATCAAAGTCTGTTACCACCTGGCTGCAGCTGACCATTCTGCATCAGGGTTCTGTGTTGCCAACAATAGAACGTGACCATGGCTAACTTAAGCCAGAAATAATCAATTCGGAGGACCCTGGGGAGCTCATAGAATTGAGGGCAAGGATGGTGGGGGGTAGCCAGCAAAGGGCAGAGATAAAGTCATGCCTGCCCAGAGATTGCCCAGCCAGAATGCCACTTCTGGTACCTCCACCACTGGCCACTTGCCCCCATCCAGTGGCCCCACAACCTCTATGAATAACCTCAAAAAGTCCTCATGTTGGCCTCCTCACACCCAATGCCAGATCCTGGGCTCCTTCTGCATCCTCACCACCATGGTCCCCGGAGAGGGAGTCTCGTTCTGCTTTTGACTTTCTCTCCCCCAGGAATGCCTTGTCTTCACCTCCTCATGACCAATTGGAACATCCTTCTAATGACACCATCAAATACCACCTCCTCCAGAAAGTCTTCCCTGATTGCCTGCACCACTCCCCATCCAGATATGATACCATCTGTGCTTCTCTGGTGACACTGAGGGCTCTCCAACACATATTGAATCTTTTCACATTCCTGGGTGACCTTCCCCTATGAGACCATGAATTGCTAGAAAGCAGGACCCATGGCTTTTCTTATTCCCAGAACTGAGCACAGGGCCAGTCTGGTATGAGCAAAGAAGTCTGCATGCACAGGAATGAGATCTGTAGAAGGAAGCTCTGTCCCGTGCCGTGTGCCTATGTCCACCTCCTGGCCACATCAGAGATCAACTCAAAACAGCAATAAAGCTGGCTTCCATACACACCCTAACCCAGTATCCCCAATGTCTTTGGCTCCATGTTTGGTCAGTATTCTACAGTCACCATCGTGCAATTCAAGGTTTCGTCTTGAAACATGCAAGGGTCCTATAGGCTTATTTTGCAGTGGACCCCACAAATTATGTAGCCAGCCCTGGGCAGACAGCATCTATACACTCACTCACACCTCCAAGTGGAGTTTTAGCATCTTGCCATTCCCATCAAAAAGAGAAAACAGGGAAAGGGCAAGGCTTAACCCAAGTGGCTTCAGACTCTGGTATGCAAAGGAATTTGGGATGGGTTAATTTCTGGTCACCATGAAACCATAGCAGATGGCGACCACCCAAGACTAAGGCCAGGTCTGAGCACAAGGCTCTTCAACATAGAGGAACATAAATTGCTCCACACACTAGGACCAAATCTGTGACCCCATCAACATCTCTCCTGGCTCCCTTAACAGCCTGTTCTAAGTCAGTGAGTTATGTCACTCAATATTTGTATTAAAACGATGACAACAACAACACAACAACCTACGTAAGAGAAATGTTATATTTGATAACGAATTATTTGTATGTATGTAATTTTTACTAAGGTATAATTTGCCTGCAATAAAATGCACAGATTTTACGTGTACAGTTTGACGAATTTTGACATACATATATTCATGTAACCACCACCCCAATCAAGATATAGAATATTCCAATATTCCCGAAAGTTCTCTCCAGTCCCTTCCTAGTCACACCCTACCTTTTCCACTGCTCCCAGCAACCATTGTTCTCATTTCTATCACTGTAGGTTAATCGTGTCTGTTCTAACACTACATAAAATGAAAATATTCAGTATATACTCTTTTGTCCAGCTTTTATCATTCATCTTGACGTCTGTGAGATTCCTGTATGTTACATGTATCAGCAGTTCATTCCTTTTTGTTTCTGAGTAGTATTCCACTGCACAGATGTATCACCATGTGTTAATCCATCCTCTGGTTGATGGCAGTTTATGTTGTTCTCAGTTTGGGCTATCATGAATAAAGCTGCTTGGAATACATCTGTACAAGTCTTTTTGTAAATATATGTTTTCCTTTCTCTTGTGTAAATACCTAGGAGTGAAATTCCTTGGTCATGGGTATATTAGTCATTGTCCTACAGGGTTATATAAAGATATAAAAGAGGAGATTTATTACGGGGATAGGTTCATGCAGTTATGGAGGCTGAGAAGTGCCATGATACGCCTCTGCAAGTTGGAGAACCAGAAAAGCCAGTGGCGTAACTCCTAGTCCAAGGCCAAAGGCCTAGAGGGAGTTGGCTAGTGGGGAGAAGGGGTGCCCACTGGCAAAAGTCCCAGATTCTGAAGGTCTGTGAACCAGGAGCTCTAATATCTGAGAGCAGGACAAGATGAATGCCCCAGCTCAAGGAAAGAGAATTCACCCTTCCTCCATCTTCCTCCACCCTTTCTCCAAGCCCTCAACAGATTGGATGACACCCACCCACATTGGCAAGGGTGGTCTGCTTTACCCAGTCTACTGACTCCAGTGCTAATGTCTTCTGGAAACATCACCACAGACATACCCAGAAATAGTTTTACCAGCTATCTGGGCATTCCTTATCCCAGTCAAGTTGGCACAAAGAATTAATCTTTACAATGGGGTTGGCTTATGTTTATAAGAAAATGCCCAACTGTTTCCAAAAATGGTTGTACCATTTTAATGTCATGCCAGCAAAGTATGAGAGTTTCAGTTGCTCCATATCCTCTGCAACACTTGGTGTTGTTGGGCTTTTTAATGTTAACCCTTCTACTGGGTTTTAATTTGCATTTCTCTGGTTAGCAATGACACTGCAAACTTTTTCATGTGCTTAATGGCCATTTGAACCTTTTCCTTTGTGAGGTATCTGTTCAGGTTCTTTATCCATTGTTTTAATAAGGTTGTTTATTGTTGAGTTATAGGTGTCCTTTATAGACCCTGCATAGGGGTTCTTTGTTGGACTATGTAAGTGAATAATTTCTCCCTATCTGTAGCTTTCCTTTTTTTTTTTCTTAGCAATGTCTTTTGAAGAGTAGAAATTTTTTATTTTTATGTGTTCATTGTGTTCATTTTTTTCTTTTATGATTAGCACTTTTTTTGTCCTATCTAAGTAGTCTTTACCTATCCCACAGTTGTGAAGAGTTTTTTCCCATGTTTTTTCTAGAAGCTTCATAGTTTTATCTTTTACATTCAGGTCTATGAGCTACCTTAATTTTTGTGTATGATATGAGGTAGAGGATCAAGACTTGTTTTTTCCCCCATGGATGTCCAATTGTTCCAGCATCTTTTGTTGAAAAGATTGTCATTGACCTATTGAGTTATCTTGGTACCTCTAAATACCAATTAACTATATAAATAAGTATGGGTCTGTTTCTTGACTATCTCTTCTGTTTGATTGATCTATTTGTTGATCATTATACCAGTATTGAACAGTTTTGACTCCTGTAACTTTACTTACTGATGACTTTTGAGCATAGCTCTCCCTGACACCTTTTTCTCTGTTTCTCTACTTCTTATTAGCTGACCATTCTCCAGGCTCACAGGAACATGCCAGGGCTAAGGGACAGGGATCTAGACTCTAGTCCTAGCCCTGTCTCTGAATCACTACAGTTATCACTTTCACTTCCTTGGTTTCATTTTCCCATCCATAAAATGGAGAGAAGTTGAACAAGATCCCTTTCAACAAAAAGACTTGATTTCTACATTGATTTTCATGTACCTAGGAGGGTAAACAAGGGTGCACAAACCGTGGAAGGCAGCTCTCTGGAAAATGCCTCCCTGACCTTCTACGAGGCTAAAAACAGAAGGAAAAGGCAGTAACCTGATGTCAGCCTGATAAAATAACCTTTTTTGTTCTGGCTTATTCCTTATGCTCACTTAAAGACAGACCACTCTGAGGTCGGGCGCAGTGGCTCACGCCTGTAATCCTAGCACTCTGGGAGACCGACGCCGGTGGATCGCTCAAGGTCAGGAGTTCGAAACCAGTCTGAGCAAGAGTGAAACCCCGTCTCTACTAAAAATAGAAAGAAATCAATTGGCCAACTAAAAATATATAGAAAAAATTAGCCGGGCATGGTGGTGTGTGCCTGTAGTCCCAGTTACTCAGGAGGCTGAGGCAGGAGGATCGCTTGAGCCCAGGAGTCTGAGGTTGCTGTGAGCTAGGCTGATGCCACGGCACTCTAGTCCGGGCAACAAAGTGAGACTCTGTCTCAAAAAAAAAAAAAAGACAGACCACTCTGTGTGAGTCCAGCCCAGGCCATACAACGTCCAGGAGGCAGAGTGCACCAGCTCATTCTCGCCATGCCTCCAACTACCATGTCATTCTGCCCCAGCTCTGACTCTCCCCCATGCCCCGCCCATGCCCCTCCAGGTGTGGCCTAGTGGGTAAGGCCCTGAGTCAGGCTGCCTGTGTTCAAATCTCTGCTGCTTGACAAAGGCGTGGGCTTGGGCAAGGTGCCTTACCTCTCTGGGCTTCAGTTTCTTCAGCTGCAAAAAGAGACAAGAATAGCACCTGCTTCACGGATTATTGTGAGAAGTAATTATTATAAGATAGTGCACGTAAAATGTTTAGCACGATGCCAGGCGCACAGTGTTCAAAAAGTGTTAGCTGCTGTGGTAGGATTTTAATACTCCTCCTTTCAAAAGTACAGCCTAGTTCCCCTCCCTCAAACGTGGGCCAGACTTAGTGACTCACTTCTAACAAATACAATGTGGAGGAGCTGATGGTGTGTGACCCCTGACACCAGGTCACAAAACATACTGCCACGGGAGGCTGTGGAGAGCCCCTGTGGGAGGGACTGGCCAGCTGTGTGAATGATCCATCTCGGAAGAGGATGCTCAGGTCCTCATTGAGCCCTTAGAGACTGCAGCCCTGGCCGACATCGTAACTGCAGCCTCATGAGGGACCTGGGCCAGACCACGAATGCCTGAATTCCTGACCTACAGAAATTGTGTGAGATAATGAATGGTCATTACTATTTTAAACCACTAGATCTGGGGGTAAGTTTTAATGAAGAACTATATAAAAAATTCAGCCACCATTAGCAGTAGTAGTAATAGTAGTGGTGGAGATGGTGACTGAATCTTATTATCCTCCAATTTCCAGTTCAAGTTCTACGGCCTCCAAAATGCCATTCAATTCAAGAAGCATTTATCAAGGGAAATAAAAGTGGCATGGGTGACTAGCTGTCTTCCACTATCCAATTTCCCGTGTTTCCAAAGTGATAGCACCCTAAATTTTAGCTAAGCCATCTGGATTAGAAGCTATAGTTCTCAGCGATCCTTGCACGGCTAGGTGAGGCCATATAATTTAAGTAGTATGTGCAACTTCCAGAATGTGTCCTTAACAGCAGAAAGTGTAACTGGCTCCTTTCTACTGACTGAAATGCAGAGAGGATAGCAGGAGCAGCCACCCGGGATTATAAAGCAGTCTTGGGAATGGAGGCCACGAACACAGAACGACGAAACAGAGGGAGCGGGAGTCCCCTCCAACGTCGTGAAATACCAGTCCTATACCATGTACCTGCAGTCCTTTACATGAGCAAGAAGTTCATTTCTGTCTTGCTTAAGCCACTGATAGTTTGGATTTTGTTACAGCAAAGCCTAATGATAACGGACACAGGAAAGGATGGGAAAGAAACTGTTTATTAAGCATGTCTGTGTATCAAGCATGTCACATTCGTGACTTCATTCAAATTCACGTTACAACCCTAGCAGGCAGATACAATTATAGATGAAATGGAAATAAATGAGGAAACTAAGTCTCAGAGAGTTTGAGTGACTTATTCATAGTCACAGAGCAAGTAAGAAACAGAGTTGGAATTCAAAACTGCAACTGACTCAGATAAAACCCAAGCTCATTCGGGAGCCTCCTCTCATGTACTCAAGACCCAGGACGAAGCCTTTCCTCATCTCCAGCACTGGGCTGCTCTCTCCCCACCCACCACTCCTCCACCCCACTTAACACTTAACCTCACTGTCAATTGTTCTGTCTGCTGTTTCTTCAAGGACCAGAATATGAGCTTCTTGAGGCCAGGACCCAGGAGGCTTAGTTCCCCAGGCTATAGCCACTAAGACTTGTTGAATGATGGATGGACTTGAA
This sequence comes from Lepilemur ruficaudatus, assembly GCA_963574885.1. Taxonomy (NCBI): domain Eukaryota; kingdom Metazoa; phylum Chordata; class Mammalia; order Primates; family Lepilemuridae; genus Lepilemur; species Lepilemur ruficaudatus. Next base: position 27,424 of record CAUYRT010040534.1, read on the forward strand.
AACCTGTGCAAAAGACCAGTAAAGATGGAAAGAAGGCTGGAGGCTGGGGCTGGCCCATAAAATAACTGCCCCTGGGGCACCCTGACAAAGCTTTCGTGTCACCTGCCCTTACACCTTCTTTCTTTCTTTCCTTCTTTCTTTTTTTTTTTTTTTTTTTTGAGACACCATCTGGCTCTGTCACCCAGGCTGGAGTTCAGTGGCATGATCGTAGCTCACTGCAGCCTCAAAATTCTCAGTTCAATTGATCCTCCTACCTCAGCCTCCCAAGTAGCTGGGATTACAGGTGTGCACCACCACGTCCAGCTAACTGTTTTATTTTTTGTAGAGACAGGGTCTTGTCTTGCTATGTTGCTTAGCCTTGTCTCGAACTCCTGGGCTCCAGTGATCCAGCCGCCTCAGCCTCCCAAAGTGCTGGTTTTATAGGCATGTGCCATCATGCCTGGCTTCTTTTTATTTCTTTCTTTCTTTTTTTTTTTTTTTTTTGAGACAGAGTCTCACTCTGTTGCCTGGGCTAGAGTGCCGTGGCATCAGCCTAGCTCACAGCAACCTCAAACTCCTGGGCTCAAGCAATCTTCCTGCCTCAGCCTCCCGAGTAGCTGGGACTACAGGCATGCACCATCATACCCGGCTAATTTTTTACATATATTTTTAGTTGTCCAATTAATTTCTTTCTATTTATAGTAGAGACGGGGTCTCGCTCTTGCTCAGGCTGGTCTTGTTCTTTTTATTTCTTGATATAATAAAATATGTATTTAAAAAAGAAAGTGTACCTAGGCATGGTGGTTCTCACCTGTAGTCCCAGCTACTTGGGAGGCTGAGGCAGGAGGATCACTTGAGCCCAGCAGTTTGAGGCTGCAGTGAGCTTTGATTGTGCCACTGCACTCCAGCCTGGGTGACAGAACCAGACATTGTCTCTTAAAAAGAAAAAGAAAAGAAAAAGAGAAACACAATCTATGTTGGCCTTTTATCAGCCAACGTAAATGAGTACAGATTCCAAAACTTCACTTCAAAGATCTCTATGGTGATGTTGCCTGCTGACCAATTAAATTGAACAAGATGCCTTGGAGCCAGAATGGGCCAGCAGGGGTGAAAAACCAGGAGTCGAGAACAGAGTGCTTTGAAAGAAGGAAGAAAGGAGACATACCCTGCCTGGGTCGCCAAGTTTCAGCATAAATAGGAAGCTTGGCCTGGTGCTCAGGCTCAAAAGGGAGACTGGAACTGGCACATCTCAGCCAGAGGCCAAGCTCATGGGTAACCAGGGGCGACAGCCAGCATCCTGGGGATGGCTCTGAGTCACACAGGGCCTAGAGGCCGGGAGTTGCACAAGAAAAAGTAGGATCTATGACTGACCCTGACCATCTCAAGGCCAGGTTAAGGCCAATTGCCTCTAGACTCTCCCCACTCACTTGAACTATGGTGGCTGGGACAAGATTCCTCTGTGACTCAGTTTCCTCAAGTGTAAATGACCATCGAACATTGAAAAAAATCAGATATAATAGTATTCAGAAAGTATGTACTTGCTGCTAACTATGTGTTCCATCACACAAGTAGCCTTGGGAGAAAAAATATATAGGTTATTAAGTATGAAATGTCCAATTTCCTTAAGCACTAAGGTTGACAGTTGATATCGCTGACATTTCACTTTGACACCTCTTGTTTTATGTTTATTGTGAAGGTACATCCTCAGTCTTTCAAACACACATTTTGGCTTGTGATTATCTTTCAAATTATTTTTAGGGCAATTTTTGTGAAACCATGGATAAGTCAAAATTTTTTGTTATTTTCAAACATGAGTTCTATCGTGGAACCAATGCTGTGCAGACAGCTCGAAATATCAACAAAGTATTTGGGAAGGATGTGGCTAATGAACACACAGTATGTCAATGGTTCCAGAAGTTCCATTCTGGTGATTTTAATTTGAAAATGAACCACATGGGCAACCTGAGACCAAGGTGGATAATGATGAGCTGAAATCTGTAGTGGAAGTGAATCCATCTCAACTTACTCGTGAATGAGCAGCAAGGTTTGATGTTACTATTCCAACAATATTGGACCACGTGAAACAAATCGGCAAGGTAAAGAAGCTGGATAGATGGGTTCCGCATGAATTAAATGAGCATTTGAAGGGAAATCGTCTTGAGAGTTTTCCTTTCTTTACTGTCACAACATAAAGGTGAACTCTTTCTACATCATATTGTTGTGATGTGGTCATCTGCGACCTCATCCAAACTTCACAAAACGCCCTGTGCAGGGAAAATAAAACCGACTATTCAGAGGTTGAAAAATGGATTGTAATGAAAAATGGATTCTTTTTGACAATCGCAAGCGTTCAGCACAATGGTTGGATAAAGAGAAAGTGCTGAAACATAGTCCAAAACTGAAATATTCATCAAAAAAACCTACTGGTGTCTGCTGGGCGGTTCCTTGCTGGTATTATTCACTACAGCTTCCTGAAACCTGGTCAGTCGATTACAGCGGATGTCTACTGCAACCAACTGGACAAAATGATGAGGATGCTTGAGATTAAGCAGCCAAGACTGGTCAATAGAAACAGGCCAATCCTCTTGCAAGACAACATGCTCGACCACATGTCATACAAACGATGCTGCTGAAACTATAGAAACTGGACTTGGAAACTCTCTGCCATCCACCGTATTCACCAGACCTTGCACCAACTGACTACCACTTCTTCCAGGCTTTGGACCACTTTTGCCAGGAAAAATACTCAGTTCTCAACAAGCTGTGGAGAACGCCTTTCACAATTTCATCACCACTGGCTCTCCAGGCTTCTTCACTGCTGGCATAAACAAGCTATCGTTAAGATGACAAAACTGTGTCAATAGCTTAGGCACATATTTTGATTTAATTGTACTGCTTCTTGTTTGAGATATAATAAATTACACTTCTGATTCAAAAATCAGACATTTCATATTTAATGAATATTTAGGATCAACAGTTCCCAATGTTTTTGGCACCAGGAACTGGTTTCATGGAAGACAATTTTTCCGTAGCCTGGGGGTGGGGGGGGATGATTCAAGTGCATTACATTTATTGTGCACGGTATTTCTTTTTTTTTTTTTGACACATAGGCTCACTTTGTTGCCCTGGCTAGAGTGTCAAGGCATCAGCCTTGCTCACAGCAACCTCAAACTCCTGGGCTCAAGCGATCCTCTTGCCTCAGCCTCCTGAGTAGCTGGGACTACAGGCATGCGCCACCATGCCTGGCTAATTTTTTCTCTATACTTTTAGTTGCCCAATCAATTTCTTTCTATTTTTAGTAGAGACAGTCTCGCTCTTGCTCAGACTGGTTTCGAACTCCTGACCTTGAGCGATCGGCCCGCCTCAGCCTCCCAGAGTGCTAGGATTACAGGCGTGAGCCACCAAGCCCGGCCTATTTATATTACTATTACATTGTAATATATAATGAAATAATTATACAACTCACCATAATGCAGAATCTATCGCTGCCACTGATCTGACAGGAGGCGGAGCTAAGGCGGTGACGCAAGCTATCAGGAGCAGCTGTAAATACAGATGAAGCAGCTCACCTCCTGCTGTGCAGCCCGGATCCTAACAGGCCACAGACTGGTACCAGTCCACGGCTGGTGATGGGGACTGCAGACCTAAATACTTCACATCTCCATGCCTCAGTTTCTTTCCCTGTAAAATGGGGATAATAACACCAGCCTGTAGGAGTATTTCAAGGATCAAAGGCATAAAGGCAGATTCATTTTCTGGGCTTTCAGCCTTGCCAGTTCTCAACATAAATTCCCTTTTTTTGGAGGACGTTTCAGGGGCCTGTATACTTTATAACTAAAGAGAATGAATAGTATAGAACCATAAAGCACTGTATAAAGCCAACAGTTCATCCTGCCACAGAAAGTGGCCCTTCTGTTCAACTGTGTAACATTTACCAGCACATAAGCTTCCAGGCTAGGAGGCCAGGCCGCCCACTTCAGGAGCTAGCAGAGGGCCATGTGCACCCTTCAGGGAGTTTGCCACCTCGCAGGAGCTCACATCTGGGAGCTGGGCTGGCCCTTGCTCTGCAGCACCAGCTCCCGTGTGTGTGTCCAGCTGCCCTTCACAACCTGCCATCAGGGCCCTGTGTTTCTTAGGTGACAGTGACACCAACTGCACCAGGCATTCCTGGGGGACACCCCGTTTTGCACAGTAGGGGTGATATTTTCTATGTTCTTTCCATTTTCCACCCACTGACAGCCAACATCTCATGGCCTTCTGGGCCCCAGCAACACATTGGTGGTATAAACAGTACCCTGTAAAGAACAAGGTATGTGGTCATCTGCGACCTCATCCAAACTTCACAAAACGCCCTGTGCAGGGAAAATAAAACTGACTATTCAGAGGTTGAAATTAAAACCCAGAAGAGGTGGGTGGTTTGTCCAAAGCTAAACAGCTGGAAACCAACAGAGCTGTCACTCTCTTGCACATACACCCACACATACACATGTAGCCTCTTTCTATCACCTCAATCCTGTCCTCTGAGAAACGTCTACAATGAATCTGAGTTATTCTGGATAATAACAGAAAGCTGATTTAAGAAACAGCCAGAAGATTTGGTTTTAAATGGGGGAGGGGATTGGGACCCTGGGGTAAGACTTGGGTTCAAATCTCCACTCAATCAAGCTGTGGAGACAAGTGCTTAGCCTTTTGGGACTTCAATTCTTCATCTATACAAAAGGGAGAGTAATTGAAACGACTTGTTAATGGTAAAAAACAAGTGCCCAATAGATGTTATTCCTCTCCTCCATCCCCATTCCACACTGAAAAAACTGCCAATCTCATTAATCCCCACAACCCAACTCAAGGGCAACTCTTGCCAGAGAGCTTCCTTCTCAAGCCATCCCAGCCCACCTTGATCCCTTCTCTCCAGAATTTCTATTGCATTCCTGGTCTAAGACACATGGTTTAGGTGTTCTTTATTTGCCAAGTGTGTTTTAGATTAATAACTAAAGTTGAGTGATGACATCATTTTCTAGATAGTCCCTCAATTGATGGCACAGGGCTGGGCACAGTAGGTGCTTAATAAACACCAGATTCAATCTTCTCCCTTTCTTGCTCTTATTGCGTATTTTGAGTTTCCTGGAGTACATCACCATTGATCTACTATTGAATCAAATCAAACCTAGAAGAGCTTAAAAGCAATATAACCTTGAAGATTCTTTTTTCTTTTTTTTTTTTTTGCACACACCTTCTTCTAGCTTGTGGCAGAGAATGCTACCTGTCCACCAAAATCCCTTTCCCTTCCTCTAGCATAGTAACACTGTAAGCTGGGTGCATGGCTACCTAGTGATGAACCACATTTCCCAGACTCCTTTGCACTTGGGTGTGACCATGTGACCAGGTTCTTGTCAGTGGAATGTGAGAGAAGACTGCGAGCCCAACACTCTACATCACCCCAAGGGGTACCCAATCGTAATGACTTTTATCCCTTTACACAAGCTATTTTAGGTGGAACTCATATATAAAACCTCAAGTGAGCCATCCCATAAAATAAAAAGCTACATGACATGATGCAAGTCATGCAAGTCACTTTGCCTCTCTGCCTCAGTTTCTCCATCTGTAAGACTCTCTTCCAGCTCTAACACTGAATGAGTCCAAGCTGGACTTCATTCTCTTCACCTTTCTCCTCCCCTTCCCTTCTCCCCTCCCTCTGCCCGCCCACCGCTGCCAGGCAGGCTGGGCTAACATTTCATCTGCACAACAGTTGCCCCTGGATTCTTTTCTAATACATCAAGTTCTGGTTCTTTCTGACTTACGAAGACCTGCCTGCTTCCTCTCATCATGTGTAAATTACAATTCTATTCTGTCAATTTCCTGGGGAAAGATGGTTTTCTCAGAGATTCTACTGCAGATCTGCCTCCCCCTAGAATAAAAAACCCATAAGCCCAACCCGGGCAGGCTCTCTCTCCATCAACTGCAGCCATGATGATGCCACCAAGCCTGGCCCACACAGCCCCACTGGCCTACCTTCAGCCTGAGGACAGCCCGGCACGGGGAGCACAGAGGAGCTGTCCTTACAGAGGTACCTCTGACTGAGCGTAGGGTGCTTTCTCACAACACCAGCATGGAGGTGCAGCCACCATACAGCAGTATGGCCACAGTATGGCTTGGAAGTGTTTCAAGCATAAAATCTTTACATCAGGTGGTAAACAGCCACTGCCCCTAGGGCCTTCTTCAAATCCCCCCACAGTCCCAACCACCCCACCATGTCCCAGCCTATCCTGGCAAAGGGATCTATAGAGGGCAGCGCCAATGTTCACTCCATTATTATTTAGGATTTCATGATGTTTGTGGTATTTTTCAGCTTTTAAAATTTTCTATCTTGTTATAATTTATCTTTCTAATTTAAAAATAAACATTCACTTTATGTCTAATTTTGTATTCATAAGTATGTATTCTTTTTCTTAAAGGGGTTCCCCAAGTTGCATGTGGCTCAAGCCCCCCCAGGAGTGTGGACAATGGAGGGATTCATGCACCCCGGGGCAGAACATCCACCCTCACTCTCTCCAGCAACTTGGGGGACTCTGCTTGTTATATGTTACATGTTGAATTGTGTCCCTCCAAAAGATATGTTGAAGTCCTAATCCCTGGTACTCCAGAATGTGATCTTAAGTGGAAACAGAATCTTTGCACGTGTTAGTGGTTAAGCTGAGATAAGGTCATACTGGAGCAGCATGACTGGTGTCTTTGTAAGAAGGGGAGATTCTCCAGACACAGACAGCCAAGGGGAGCAGATGGCCCTGTGACAGCAGAGGCAGGGATCAAAGCACGGCAGCTGCAAGCCAAGGAGCGGCAAAGATCACCAGCAACCTCAGAAGCTAAGAGAAAGGGATGCAGTAGAGTCTTCCCTAGATCTTTCCAAGAAAGCATGGCCCTGCCGACACCTTAATCTTGGCCTTCTAGCCTTCAGAAATGCTGTGTTAAGCCATCCCAGTCTACGGCACTTACTGCAGCAGCCCGAGGAAATTAACGCGCTGCTATAGGAAGCTGCTTCCTAGATGGTATTTGCTGAGACCTTGTCTCTCTGACTCTCAGAGAAACGGTGCCAGCACAGATGACAAAACAAGCAGAACAAAAGGAAGATGACAGGCAGAACTAGGGCAGTGGGTTTGGGGAAGCCACAGGGGCTCGACAAGCTGCTCAGGGCCCCAGCTCTGAGTGCCAGATGCAAACGGCCAGCCAGCATGTTTGACCACATCAGAAGAGTTGGGCCCTAAAAATAGCCCACCATGCTCACGTGAGCTCAGAAAGGCACGGAGCCCTCACTTAGGACCAGGCTCCATGGGTCTCCGGGTCAAGCCCCGAGAGCAAGCCACTCATGGCAACAAGTGCTGCCTTTGTCCTCAGAGGCTGTCAGCTACGTGAAGGTGGCACAGTGACCCTGGCACTCGGAGCCCAGGTACAATCACACGAGTTGGCTCATTCCAAACCCAGAAGCCCAGGCATCCTTTAGATGTGGCAGCAGGGCCACCGAGTCAGCACTAGACAGGGGCGCCACATGGCTGACCTTTCCACGCACAGCTCTCCCCTGCTGCTGCGCTAAACATAATTGAGGTCTGTGAACAAAGAAAGATGCCAGCTACATGAGACAGGAAGGGACTTTAGCGAGGAACACCCAGAGCGTGGGGGCAGGGAAGGGGTTCTCACCCCTCACCAGCAGGGCTGGCCTTCAGCCCGCTGTCTTCATGATGAAAATAAAAGAGATCAACTCAATTATCTCCAAGGCCTTTCCTGCCTCAATTTTCTCTAACTACAGGGACCCCACACCCTGCCGGGGGCCTTGCACTCCAGTGCTCCCTCCTGGTTTCCCAGCCCTTCTTCATCCGTGCACTCCAGACTTCCCACCCCTGAATGGTCCTTAAAGCTTGCCATGCCCCACCCCCACTCTGCTGTGTAGCAGCCAGAAATCTGGTAAATCCGGCGGGTCACAAAAGGGGTACAGGTAACCCTCTCTCTAGGTTTTGCTACTACAAAGGAGAAAGGCTGCTTGAGACAGGCCATGGCATTTACTGAGCACCAGCTGCAGATCTGACACATTGCAGGGGCTCAGGAAAGAGTTGTGGAATGAATGAATGAATGAATGAATGAATGGCAGTCTCAGACACTGTAACAGAGTGTGCGAGGCAGGATCAGGAGGAGCAGTACTTCTTAGGACCATTCAATTTACATTTTCAAACACAGGGTCTGCTCTGTGCCCCAACCTTGCTGTCATGCCTGTTAATTTTCGAGCCTAGCTCGTTCACATCCCAAGGGGTCGCCTTGCTTCCGAGACAGCAGCCAGCAGCCTGGGACAGCTGACCCAGCGCCCAAAATCAACCCCAAACAAGTGTTGAGACTTGCATGGTTGCACACACTGCATATTTTCTCAACTGTCTGGGGCTAAATATAAAACAGTAAAAATGAAAGCGGGTGGGGAAGGGCAGAAAGGACATATCAGGAGACTCGCTGGAAGGAGAAATCAAAGGGGAGCCAGCCAGCAGCCTATGTTTGGCAATAAGCAGGATAATCACAAAGGAAATTAAAAGTGAGTTTCCTTGAAGGAGAAGAAGTGGAAAAAAAACTATAATTGGTTCCCTCTGCTCTGATGTCCCGGCTCCTGCCCTCCATCTGCACCCAGAGGAGAAGTCGTCAGGGGTTGGGGAGTCACCAAAACTCTTCCAGGCAGTCTGGCAATGCAAACACACACACACACACACACACACACACACACACACACACACAGGCGGCCCATCCGCGTGTGGCTTAAAACATGCAAAGGTTCAATATTTACAGGCCAGCACCAGGACCCATCCTCCCATCCTTCAGCAGCACTGAACCTTCAGACATGTGGAGGGAGAATTTGCAGGCAGGATGTGATGGGCAGGGACCAGTTGTGAAGTGTGGAGTAAAAAATTCACTACTGACAATAAGATGTCAAAATTTGCAAATGGTTTAATTAATTGTATACACTGGAAAGGATTCAAGGTTGTATCTGTTATGACATTACTCTTGGTCCCATGTGCTCCCATCTACTTTCTTGTAGGAAAGTGAGGTAGGGGAGGTAATAGTCGGGGCACCCAGAATCATGCATCACCCACGGGAGGGAGCAGCCCTCCATGACAGTCTCAGCCATGGGTTTGCAACAGAAAAATGTTGATTGTCTCTGGCCTAGAATGTAGACCCCAGACAACAGATAGAGCTTAGAGATACATCTCTGAGATGGGATCCAGCCCCCTGGCAGCCAGGTACACGTATCAAATCTATACCTCAGAACTCATGCTGGTGGAATCGGATAGTCCAAATATGAGAGATAGAGAGAAAGTCAGAGTCAGAGGGAGACAGAGATAGAAACAGAGAGACAGACAGAGATAGAAATGAGGCTGCCTGGGTTCCCTTTGGCTCTAGGCCTTGTGAAGCCCCTGTGTTCTATAACCCACTCCTCTGCTCTTCCAATAAACTCACATTTTTGCCTTAAGCCAGTTTGAGTAGGACCCCATACCTGTAAGCATAAAGGCCGTGGTCAAGGCCCATTCTTCAGTTAATCAGCTGCAGGGGGAAGGACGGGGGCGCTTAGGGCACCTCCTCGTGAGGCCATGAAGAGGTAGGGAGAGTGCATGGAGCCATCTGGGCTGCTGCAGCTGCTCTCCAGCTGTGCTCCTTGGAGCCGTAGGGTTCTGGAGAGGACCCCAGGGGTAACCTATTTCTGTTCCAGCTAGAGTGTGGTTTGAACAAAAGTTCTCACAGGTTTACTTCTTTTGAAACTCACTGGGCTACAGCACAAGGCACGGGCAGCAAGTGGAGATGGGATAGTTTCTAGATCTTCACACTCTCTCACTTATTCTACTTTAAGCAGCATGGAAATTCCACCTGTATATTATTCTAAGCTGAGTAAAGAGGCAGGGGGTAGAAGCCCAAGCCAAAGGGCAGAAAGAGGCTGCCATGCTGCACAACTACAGCGGTGCCACTGGGTGCCATGGTCTGTGTGGAAGGTCACCTGAAGCCACATGGAGCTGGGGTGTGGCCCAGGGGGCTGCCTCTTCCTTGTATGTTCCCCAGGATGCCAGCTGGGGAGCCTTGCTGGAGCCCCCACTCCAGTGAGATGAAGCCTCTTCTCCCCTGGGGAATGGGGCTGGGAGAAGCAGGGGCTGGCCCTGACAGGTCCCACTGGAGGGAATCTGCCATGTTAGGCCTTGCCAGTGGGCATGTGGAAGCCCAGGGTGCAACAGAAGATAGCATCAATGTGGTCAGATTTAAAAGCCCTGTCTCCAAAAACTTATTTTCCAAACGATGCCTGAAATGTCACTAATACAATATTTCTCTGTATCACAACCATCTGCATCCATTTTCAAAATGTAATTTTTACTCAGAAGTAAGTAAGCCTTCAGGGTATTATCAGTCATTCATACCTTAGTCTAAATTGGTTTACAAAGCTTTCATATCTCCAATAGCAACTGAGAGCTGATTAACTGAAAGCATGCAAGTTTTTACAGAGGGGAAAGGATATTTAGAACCAGAGTGGGACACCTCAGAACAGCCAGCAACAATACAGAAAAGGATATTAGTAATTTTTGAGCATTTATATAGATCAGTTACTTTTTAAATTACTTGTCTGATTTAATCTTAAAAACAACCTTGCCAAGTAATTACTACTTTCCCCATTCTAGAGATGAGGACAGAATCTGAATTCACAGAACCTGAATTCTATACTCAGTAAAAATATCTTCCAAGAATGAGATGCAATAAAAAATGTTTTTATTTAAACAAAAACCAAGTGTGCTTGTCACCGATGGACTCTCACTAAAGACAAATCTACAGGTTGTACTTCAGGCAGAAGAAAAATAATCCCAAGTGGAAAGTCTGATGTGCAAGAAAGAATAAAGAGCACAGATTATGACAAATATATGGATAAATACATGTTTTATTGTTTATAAAACAATAAAATCACATAAGGCATAAAAAAAGAAGTATATACTAGACATTAATAGCAGATAAGTTAGGAGGGTGGAAAATGGAATAAATATTATAAGATCTTTGTATTTTCCAGGAAGAAGGACATGATATAAACTTTGATAAATTAATTTCTTAGTAACCACTAAATGAATAGAAACAGCATATATGTTCTAAGACAATGAGGGGGAAAACAGAATAATAAAAAAAATTCAAAAGAAGGCAAGAAAATAGAGGAAAAATAAAAATGGAACAGGAATATGGAAGAGTGAAGCATCAAAAATTGCATAGACACCTCTAGAGAAGACAAACAAGATGAGCAATATCAGTGCTTACCCTAAATGGCCACTAAGACATGTGGTGTAGATTCTGGTACAGACCAAATGACGCACGCCATAAAACAGAGACCCTTGCATGCATTATGGTACTTTGGTTTATGACCAAGGTAGAATGTCAGATCAGGGGAAAGACAGAACCATTCAACAAATTTTGCTGAGAAAATTGGCTCTCCCAATGGAAAAGAAGAAATTGGATCCCTACCTCATACCACATGCAAAAGCAATTCTAGATGCCTTAAGGACTTAAATGTCCAAAACAAACTTCATCATAACTTTTAGTAGAAAATGTAAGTGACAATATTTTAGACATTGGTGAGAAAAATATTTCTTAAACAAGATATCAAAACACATTAACTATAAAAAATTTATTTAGGCCAGGCACGGTGGTGCATGCCTGTAATCCTAGCACTCTGGAAGGCCAAAGCAAGAAAAGAATGAACATAGAACTCAGGATGACGACTACTCAGTTTGGGGAAGAATCACCTTATAGCTGGATGTGTGCTGGTACTAGGGGCCTGGCTTTTGTTAGGTAAAGGATTTTCAGTTGCTTATTACATTAAAAGAAATAAAATGAAAGGGAAAAATGGGATGAAGAAAGGAAGGAAGGGGGCAGGAGGGGAAAAGGGGCCCATGCATTAGCCAAATAGGAGATTATGTCATGAAGTAAGGATCTTGATAAATCGAACTCTGGTCACCTGGGGTCCTTTTTAAAAAAATACTAAACAAGATGAAAAATGTTTGTGAAAAATACAGGGATGATTAACACAACAGTTGGGACAGTGGCTGCACCAGGGTGAAGAGGGAGACACGTTTGGGGACTCCAACATCCTGGCTCTCAATTTCTTAACTCAGTTGTGGATACACGCTTGTTCACCTTCTTATTATTCCTGATGCACATACATGCTTTATATGCACTCTTTTGTATGTATGATTTATTTCACAAAGAGTGAAAAAGAAGAAAGAAGGCATAAATTAAATAGAATACAAAGAAACAAAAGAGGGAATTTTTAGTGTTCTCTAAAAACGCTAATAAATAATCAAAGCCCTGGCAAGTTTGATGAAAAGAGAAATAGAGGTGGCACGTATATTCAGAATGAAAAAGAGGATATAAGTACAGATACAGCAGAGATTTTTAAACTCTAAAGAGAATACTATGAACAATTCTATGCCAATAAATTTGAAAACAGACAAAATAAGTAATGCTCTAGAAAAATGCGTAACAGGATATTAAAAGGGGACTCTCTCCATCTCAGCTTCAGCTGAGGCTCCAGAGACCAAGAACAAGACAAGACGCCAAATGTTTCCCTGTTCCTAAACAAGAGGCCAGACTGCCTCACCTCTGCAGGACAAGCTATGGTTCTGTGAAACCAGCAATGCCAGCACTGACCATCCGCAAGGTCCAGTGGCTGAAAGGGGACAAATTGGAGAGGCCTGGAAGAAAGAAAGACGCCTTTGAAGATGGGAGTGCAGGCAGGTGCTACTGCTCCACCTTAAGCCAAGTGAGAGGGGCTTGAGGAGGACCTCTCGGAGAGCTTGATGGGTCCTCAGGATTGGGGTCACATGTGGAGAGGAAGGAGAAAGTGCTGTGAGGGGAGCTGCACTCTTACTGACAACAGGCAAGGAGGTACAAGTTTACCAAAGGGCAAGATGGAAGGGGATAAACAGCCTGCCCTCTGGGGAATGGGACCAAACAGAGAAGGGTCTGGCAGGGACCAGATGGCTACTGGAGTCAGGATGTCACCATGCCAGAGGCATTGCAGCTGGAAGCTCCTAATAAGGTGAGCAGGGCTCAGAGAGAGCCATGAAATGCCAAACAGAAAAGCCAGCTGTAGACATCCATGAGCCCAGAGAGCACCAACTCCTGCAGAAACACACCTGCCTTGTAAAACTGTGCCGTTTCCCTCATAGCAACCCCCCAACAGAGGCCTGCAGATTAAACATGGTAATCTATTTATCGATCTATCAATCATCTGTCAATGTATCTATCCTGGCCAAGTAATATTTATCCCAGAAATGCAAGGAGGGTTTAATTTCAGAAAAATAACTAATATAATTCACCAAATTAACAAACAAAAAGAAAAACTATATTTTAAAAACTTTTTAATAAAATTGAAACCTATTTACATTTTAATTCAAAGCTTCATGTCAAAAACAAAAACAAAATATAAACCTCTTAGAGACTTAGGGATAGTGGGATCTTCCTTAACCTGATAAAGGATATCTTTGAAAAGTATGCACAAATATTATACTCAGTGGTGAAACATTAGACATATTTTCTTTGAAATGAGAAATCATCCGGATGTGGTGGCTCAAGCCTGTAATCCTAGCACTCTGGGAGGCCGAGGCGGGAGGATCACTTGAGGTCAGGAGTTCAAGACCAGCCTGAGCAAGAATGAGACCCTGTCTCTACAAAAAAAAAAAAAAACAGAAAAATTAGCCAGGTGTGGTGGCACACACCTGTAGTTCTAGCTACTGAGGAGGCTGAGGCAAGAGGATTGCTTGAGCCCAGGAGTTTGAGGTTGCTGTGAGCTATGATCATGCCACTGCATTCCAGCCTGGGTGACAGAGCAAGACTCTGTCTCAAAAGAAAAAAAAAAAAGTAAAAATAAACAAATAAAATAAAATGAGAAATCATCTGGAATTAAATTTAACAAAAAAATGCTAAAGATCTTTTTAAGGAGAAAAATGTACAACTCTATGGAAGGGCATAAAAGAAGACTTAAATAATATGGCAACATGCCACGTCCATAGATGGGAAGACTCCATGTCTTAAAAAGAGCAATTCCCTCCCAAATCATGTCTATAAACCCAATGCCATTCCCATCAGAATCCCAAAGGATTTTTTTCACAGATTTGATAAGATAATCTTAAAATTAATATGGAAAGAAAGTGAACCAAGAATAGCCAAGGCAATTTTGAAATTAAAAAACCAAAATGAAGAGATTTATCTTGCCAGATAAAATAAATCATTATAAAGCTGTTGTAATTAAAACAGTGTGATATTCCTCCCAGAACAGACAAATAAACCATGAAATAAAATATAAAGCCCATAAATAAACCCACAAACATAGCTAACGTATAACAGAGGTGGAATTACAAATCAGTGTAATGAATTATTCTATAAATAATGAATGACAAAAATGAATTATTCAATAAATGACACTGAAAAAAATTGGCTATTCGAATAAAAAGGTAAAATTAGGCCTTTCCATCACATTGTACACACACACATACACACACACACAATCTAGGGAGATTACATATATAAATGTGAAAATCAAAATTTTAAAATTTTTAGAAAAAATAGGAGAAATAGAGAAGAATTTTTATAATACCAGTATAGGAAAAAATTGAATCAAAATATATTAACTACAAACTATAAAGGATATTTTTGAAATGTTGGAATATATTAAAATGTAAAACTCCTATCTGACAAAGACTTTTATAAAAGAAATGGAAAAGATAAGTCACAAATTGAGAAAATATATTTCACCAACAAAGGAGTAGTATTTCAAATATGTAAAGAATCCCAACAAATCTGTAAGAAAAAGACAGACAACCCAACAGAGAATTGTGCAAAGCACATAAACAGGCAACTTGCACAAGAAGAAAATGGCAGCAAACAATCATATAAAAAAGACTTAATCTCACTAGTAGTCAGGGCAAGAAATGGAAACAGCAGACAGGATTCCGTTTCACACTGATCACATTAACAAACTTTCGCAAATCCAGTTAACAGACTGGAAAACAACAGGGGAAGAGAGCTCCTGTACTTGATGGGAGAGGTGCTGGTATAATCGCTTTGAGGAGGAATTTGGAACTATCCAGCAGATCTGAAGATGTGCCAACCTCACAACTGAGCAAAACCATCACTTCTAAATAACCACTCTAAAGACAGTTTCTCACACATGCACAAGAAGATCAGCACAATGGTGTTAATCACAGTCCTGTTTGTAATCATGAGAAAGTGAAAATAACTATCACTAGGAGAACAGAAATCTAAATTGCGGTGTATTTGCCTAGTGGAATATCACACAGCAGTTAAAATGAACCAGATGCATACACATGACCTGTCATGTGTACTCACTGTGCTTTACAGATTCTACCTCTTTGATGTCTTTCTCTCCTTTCCATCCCCTTCTGCCAGTGCCCTGTCACAGTGTTTGCTTGGATGATACAACAAATACATAACTGGCCTCCCTGCTCCACCCTGGCCTCTGGGATCCCTCCAGCAGCCAGAGGCATCTTTCCAAGGCACACATCTGGCAATGTCACTTGTCTGCTTAAAACCCTCCCATGACTCTCTGTGGCCTACAAGACAAAGCCAAACCTCTTAGCAAAGCTTATAAAAGCCTTGTCTTCCATGCCACAGACCCCTCCAATCTAGCCTCACATGCCTTGATCATGTGACTTTCTCTCTCTACCTGGAGTGAGCTTCCCTCTTATTGACCCTTTCCCACCTAGATGTACCCACCTGTCAAAGTAGATCAACCTAGCAAGTGTCCACACTCAACTTTCAAGGCTCAGCTCAAGAATCTCTGTGAAGAGTTTGCAGAATGTCCCCTTCCTTTGCTGTCTTCCATAATCCCGCCAGCCACATCTCAAGGCACAAGACCAGGCTCTCTTCTCTGTGGGAACCAAGACAAGTCACTTCCCACTCAGAGCCGAAGCCCACCCCAGTGCAACAGCACTGACCACTCCTTCTAGTCATTCACACGGGCTAGTGCACACTGGAGAGCTCTGAACGTGGGTGGGAGGCGGCTTCTCACACTCAGATGCCACTGCTCCTTCCTAGCTTGTCAAACAGTGTCACTTTCCATGGTTGCTTCCCTATTTCTGTTCTCTGCGTCCCTCATTGAGTTCACACTCTGAGACCAGCTCTGCAGACTCACCAATTGGGCCCAAAGAGTCATCACGTGAGAGCTTCAGTAGGAGATATCCACGTGCAGCCCCACCCCAGGAGGAGACAATGGAACGGATGCTCAAAGCCAAACTCCTGCATCCTCCTTCACTCCCCTGCACAGACAGCCCAAGGGCAAAAAAGGAGGCCAAGAACGTGCCACCACGGAGGAAGGAGGACCAGGAGAGCAAGGTCAGACAACACCCAGGGAGGAGAGAGCCATGTCGAATGTTACAGAATGTTCTCATAGGGTGGGTTTGTCTGAAAGACAGTGCAAGGCCAAGCCTTTTGGGCAATTAATCAGAAGTAGCATCATCACCCCTGAACCCTACCCAAGTGGCCTTAGAGTATATTCTTGTGCAACTCTTTGTTTGTTTTAATCTTTATGACAACAACTCCTTTCTGCAGAAGGTTGATCCTATGAAGTGGGAATCTTTGCCTGGCAAGCACCTTGACAGGTTCAGGGTGGAGCAGCTGAGTGCTGAACTGCTCTGCAAAATAGAAGGAAATGAATTTGGACATCCAAGGGAAGGAGAGGGAGAGCATCAGAAAGTAAAATGAGAGAGAGAAACCAGCAAGGTGAGGGAAGGTGAAGCAGCGGGGCAGGTAAGGGCACTGAGTCAATATTTTAAATCATGAACTTTGTGATCCTAAATCATGTGCCAGGTGATGTTGAGTATGGCCACCCCCCCAGGTAGTTGGAAGAGCCTGCTATGCTCCCAGACCTTCATTTTCGTGGGTCTCTTGGGAGTAAAGAGAGCAATGGGCTGATTCCACCTCTGCACCATGTGGAATGAAGAGAGAAGGGGTTCCTGGATTCACACCCCAAGAGCATGGGGTCCCTTGAGGATTCATGGAAATCTCTGCAGGAGTGAAGGGGTCTTTGGAATGAAGGTTCAAGACATTTTGATATAGATCTTAAGTGCCCCTAGTTGGCATCTGGCTCTCCCCTGTTAAGGCGCACAGCATCTAATAAACTTAGAGAAAACTGCTGAGCTTTCCAAGGTCTACCCAAGTCCTCTGGCATATCATTTCCTCAGGAAGGAATGAGGAGGTGCACATGTCTACTATGTCATGCATGCTGTGTAACACTCTTTCCTTGCACTTGGCCACAGACCACAGCCACCCAGAATGGGAAGAGTTCACAGAGAATACCTAGGTGAAAGCCACATAGACCAGGCAAAGGAGGCCCAGAAAGGGAAAGCCACTTTCCCAAGACCATACAGCTAATGGGTACACAGCTGAGACTTAAATCCACATTTTCTGCCCCCCTAACCTGGTTTCAGCTTTTTCCCCAGAGTACTGCAGCTGCTGTGAGTTAGGCTGAAGCCAATTTGGGTTTGAGGGCGTTTCATTAAAACGTGTCCTGGGAGTCAGAATAGGAGACAACAAGGCCTTGTTTCCTAGTGAATCTCCAAGGGCTACGAGTTCCAAGCAAACACATTCCTGAATCTCTGCCACCACATTTAAAACCAGACGAGAAAAGTTATAAATGGGCTTTTCTTTCTGCAGATAAGAGAACGACAGAATGTTAGGTCTGCAAGAGTTGGACAAGTGGAGTGTTTCCCTGCCCTGACTCCTCACAGCCTAAGAATCTGAATTCTCTACCACACGCCTTTAAAGTTACGCAAGCAGACAACATATGTGTGTCTCTCTTAGTTCTTCAACAAACGCTGTAAATATTTTTAAATTTTTTTACCTCTTTTATTAGAGAAAAACAATAGGTGTTAAATGAATTATATTCAATGTTTTGCAAAATATCTAATTATTTAACTCATCAAGAACTCGTTTCTTCAACAATGGAAGAAAAGCTGGACACGGGAGTGCTCAGCCATAGTCCCACAGTCCCAGGTACTCTGGAGGCTGAGGTGAGAGGATCACATGACATTCAAGTCCAGCCTAAGCAACAGCCAGACCTCATCTCTAAAAAAAAAAAAAAAAAAAAAAAAAAAAAATGAGCAGCAGAGATTATGTGGATAATTATTGAAGCCAGGTTCTGGTACGTGGAAGTTCATTATACTATCTTCCCTACTTTATATATGTTTTTTCAGTCCCCAAATAAAATGTTAAAATTGTATGTATTTCTTTTAAAGTCTGCTTCTCAAATTAATAAGTGTCAGAAGTAAGGACTTCCATCATAAACATTTTGTCTTATGGTTAAAAAAAAAAACCAAACTGCTGTTAACAAGCTTTCATTCTGAAGACGTGGAAATTGAGATCCAGTGTGGAGGATGGCTGCAGGCTCTCACAACCACCATAAGTGGAGGCAGCAACCACGTCTCAGTAATCTTTGTCACAATCACTTTGCACTTGCATGCAGACACATACGCACGCAAGCACACTCCCACAAGCACACGGGACACTGAGAGCGTGTTGATGGCTCCCTGTTGACTGTGCATGTTCTAGACTCCCTGCCTCCCAGACAGAAGTGGGTGCCTCCTTTCACTGTACCCCATCACCCCCGCTGATCCCCACATGCCACATTCTTTCAGAATTCCTGACTACTCGTCTGTTTCCTCCATACTCTGAGCTCCTTGAAGGCAAGGATGAGGCTGGCCTCTCGGTCCTGGGCTGGACAGACCCTGCCTCACACAGAGTGGGTGCTCTATAAATAAATGTTAGATGATTTAAAGGTCAACCTGTGTCGCACTCTGGGCTTAGAGCAGAGAGTGGGGAGGAAGACAGGACAGAAAAGAAGTGACCTGGAAAATGGACAAGAGCTGCGTCCTCAGCCCAGCTGCACTGCTTACTGCCTGTGGGGCTTCCGTGTCTCCATCGACAGAACGGGAATCATGGACTTTACTTTGTAGAGTCAGGGTGAAGAAGAGAGATGACAGGCATACAGTGCCTGGCACACGGTGGGTGCTAAGTAAAAGGCTGCTGTAACAAAAACAATGATGCTGGGATGAAGGTGACATCCGATGCAGAGCTTGGGGCAAAGGCAAGTTCCAAGCAGAGGCGGCACCGGGCTTCGGGGCTGATTTTAACCAGAAATCTAAAGTTCAAGACAATTTAATAAAAGTGAGGGAAGAGAGAGCATTTCGTGCTTTTGTGTGCCGTGACCTTAATTGATGCTCATGTCAACTGTGAGGTGGGTGGTTTCATGCCCAAGTCTACAGGAGGAAACATTACACAAACAGTTTCAGTCGCTCACCCAAGCTCTCGGGGACAGCATAACTGGGGGAACTTCTGGCACCTGGAGCAGGAAGGGTTTCTGGTCTCCTAGGTACTCTCCCTATTCTCTTTAAATCAAATCAAGGCCTGGAAGCAGCCCAAAGCTCACTCGCTTTGGGGCCCAGGCCCTTGTGCCTCTGTTTAACAACAAACACAGTTTCATTCTAGGCTGGCCTGGCTCGGGTTGGCCTGGGCAGGGCGTGTCTTGGGAGGCGGGCAGAGCAGCCCAGAGCCTCCCTTCAGCCTCCTCCTGCCCATCAGAGGATGCAATCCTCCCTCTTCTCCAAGCCTTGTAACCCTGCCCCACTGGGGCTCAGTTCTGAGTATCTGACCCACACAGACCCCTGTCGTCTTCTTTGGAACCACAGAGTAAAGAGCTTTGAGGGGCTCAGAGAGCAGAGAGGGGCCTGGCAACCTGGGTGCAAATCTACTTACTGGCAGTGTGACACTCAGTTGGGTGACTTTCCCCTGAGCCTCTGTTACCTGTAGAACGGGGAAAAAGATGCTGGCCTCGAAGGTTGCTGTGAGAGTCTTTAAGACGACAACGTACAGAAAATGTCCCACCCAGGGCAGGCACTCACTAAATGCCAGTTTCCTCTCCTGTCGTTCAGAGCCACCATGCTTCCTTCCCTGTGACCTCTGCCATTTCTGTGCACCACCAGTATGCACTGAATATTCGTCTATAAATTGACTCACCTTTAAAACTTAGTCTCACTTCCACAAAGAGAAAACCAGCAGCACTGAAAAGCATTTATTCATTTGTTTGATCAATATTAATCCAGCACTCCTCATGCACGGGTTCTGTCCTGGATGCCAGGGGCACAGCAGTGACCAACGACCCCGCACCCTCATAGAGCATGGGTTCCAGCAGGGGAGGCAGGCAGGGAATGTAACGTGACGTCATGGGGCACTGCACACTGTGAAGACAAAGAAACCAAGGAACAGGGCGGAACTAGAGATGGGGAGTGGGAGCTGAGGGAATTCACCCCGAAGCTAACAGAAAGGAAAGGAGAGCCGAGAACTGGTGACTTGTGATTGTGGGGCTGTGGGCTGGGCGCCATGCGGGGAGGAGCTTCTCCCCCGGGCACAGCACACCCGATGGTGCAGATGGGGAGACAGCCCTGGCTTTGCCCAGAAAGATCCGGTTTCCTCTGGACCCTTTTTCCAGCACGGCCTGCCAGGAGAGATTACGATCGCAAAGAGCAACACGATGCCGCTGGAGAAGGAGATTAGCGGGTTCTGGGGTGCTTTTCTCCCTGAGAAAGGCAGTTTGTTTGCGATCTGACTCCAATCCACAGGATGAAGCCATGCCAGGTCCCACTGGAGCTGACATGTGGAGAGAGAAGGCCCCTCAGGCAGGGAGGCACCTGGCCAAACCCACAGGACGGGCCTTCCAGAACTCTGAGTGGAGCGCGGAAAGGGCTCTGGGGTCCTATGCAAGCCGCAGCTCCAGCGCCCCAGCACCTCCGCTGAGGACACTCTGTCCTGGGCTCACTGAGAACCCCGGGCCCTTCATCCTGCAGGGGTGGCCTAGAATGGGAGGAATCTGGTTGGTCTGCTCCAGAGTGTGAGGGCCTGGACCCAAGGGGTGGGGAAGGCTGCTCCCTTGAGAGGGGAAGAGGGAGAACAGCTGGTTGGCATGGACACTGGCAGAACTTTTAAAAAGTGAAATGTAAAAACACAAAATGTTTTTGATATTATCACTGTTGAAAGCACAATGGGACCCTCCTGGTGACCCAAGAATCTTCAATAACATTTCTATTACCTGTAGTGACTCTGGAGTGGGAAGATCAAGGAGAAAGACCTGGGCCCTACAACTGGGTCAACTCCAGGGAAGAGATAAAGAAGCAGCTGAAACCTACAGCAAAAGAAAAATTAGATCCCACGGAGGCAGGAGTCTGGTGCCAAAGTGGCGGTGGACAATTTGCAGGAATTTGCATCTTAGAGGGCTTCGAGTTCCCTCAGGGCATGAAACGAGGGTTTCAGTCACTCTTGTTCAGATTTCCAGGGGCTGGGGACACTGGCTGCCGTCTGAGTTACATGCACTCATGCCAGATGTGTTTGCAGGGGTTATGAGTTGATGCAAGAATAGATGTAGTATGTCTCCCACCCTCAAGAGTGAGCAGTGCAATTCAGCAGATAGAACAAGCTCCCAGCAAGCTCAGGAGAGTAGAAGGGGCCTGTGGGAGGCACAGAGAGGGAATGATGGGAGGAGATGCGGGCGGAGGGACAGAAAGAGTGAGGGCGGGGATAGAAGGAGGATGGGAGGGACGGGAAGGGGGAACAGGAAAAGACAGATGTATGTAAATACCTCAAGTCAGGACTGAGCATGGAGCCTTCCAGGACTTGTAATGAGTTTTCTCCTCAACCCCCTCCCTTGGTCCCTTTGCACCACGCACTGGGCCAGAGGCACATCACACATGTTCTGGAACTCAGACTCCCACCAACTGTTCATCTGCTCCTAGGTTCATCCCCTCCAGCCACTTGTACCCAGGGCCTCTTGGCACCACTTCGGACCCCCGTGGCCCCATTTCTTATCCCAGCTGGCCACAAGACTGCCAGTTCCGTGTAGCCTTGCTGTTTTGTGAAGGTGCAAGCTGCCTGAGCCTCAGCTCTGGGCTCCTCCCTCCTCTGTCATCCTGCCCTAGGCTTTCCTGCCACAGAGGCCAGGACACCTGCAGGAACCCACCTGGTGCTCACCCGAATGCAACGTGGCATGAACACCCCATAGATTACCCTGGATCAAAAGGGGAGGAACAAATGGTACCCCTTCCTCCCCAGACAGGCAGTTCTGAGACGCATTTAAGGAGGCTTCTTGTAAGGACAGAGGCAAATGCCTTGTCCTGGTTGCCCCCTTCCCAGCTTCATTCCCTATCCACTCTCCTGCTTCCTGGGAGTGTTCTCAAAGAAATTTGTCCCACATAAGCCTTTGACTTGGAGCAAAGGAACAGGAAGGATCTGCAGTGCCACCCAGAAAGAAGCACCCTGGGACAGCAGGCTTGGCTTTCTCGGAGGCCAGGGCTGCCCTGACCTCCTCATCGCCATCAGCAGGTGCACAGACAGGCTCTGCAGACCATCGGGCCCTACCTCCCAGTCCCTCCCCTTGGCTCCTACATCCTGACATAACTGGGTTGAACATCCAGTGTGGTCCACAGGCTTGTTCCATAAATAGCCAGTTGGTGTATTTATTGAGAGTACAGGGTCAACACGATACATTAGTTACTTAATGTTGCTTTGCTCAAAGGCAAAGTGACTGATCCACCAAACCTGCCTAATGGCCTGTATTTCCACTGGCCCCTCCAATGCCAGCCTGAGGTCCTCGTATAGAGTCCAGAGCCACCGCCCAAATGCCAGGAGCCTGGGTGCCCAGCTGAATTCTGCCACAGGCACTGCACAACCCTGGAGACATTATCTTGGTTCCTTTATCTGTTCCCTGTAAACTGAGGAAGGATGAGACATTCTCCAAGGTCCTTCAAGTTCGGACAGGACCAAAGGATCACACCCCTTCCCATGAAAGTTCAGGTTGACCTTGTAGAATGCCTCCACAGTTAACACTCTCCCTGTAGAATCACTCTTTAATAGAACACATGTGTCTTTAATACAGTGCCTTTGGGGCTGGTATTTTTTTAATTTATATTTTTGGAGACAGGATCTTGCTCTGTTGCCCAGGCTGGAGTACAATGGCACAATCATAGCTCACTGTAACCTCAAATTCATGGCCTCAAGCAATCCTCCCCCCTCAACCTCCTGAGTGGCTAAGACTATAGGTGTGTGCCACCATGCCAGCTAACTTTGTTTTCTTTTTTTTTTTTTTTTTAGAGACAGGATCTTGCTATGTTGCCCAGGCTGGTCTTGAACTCCTGGCCTCAAGCGATCCTCCAATCCTCCCATCTCAGCCTTCCAAAGTGCTGGGATTACAGGTGTGAGCCACCATGACTAGCTTGGCTGGTATTTACATGCGGAAACAACGTATGTGTATGTCTCCAAACTTCGATATAACAATTTTTATTTATTTATTTTTTTTGGAGACAAGGTCTTACTATTTTGCCCAGGCTGATCTTGAACTCCTGGGCCCAAGCAATCCTCCCATCTCAGCCTCCCAAGTAGCTGGGAATACAGGCATGAGCCACAATTCCTGGCTAATATGACATTTTTTGATGAAATAATGTGCAAGAAGAGATTCAAGACATTCTAAATGCAATTAATAGAATGTCTGAATCAAGTTGTATTTTGAAAAACATGAAAGTGGCAATGAAGTGAGTGGTGCCTCTTGGCTGTTGCTGGCACTGAGAGAGGCCAGATTCCTGTGTACAGAACAACTGCTTGTTAATAATCACATTAATTATGGGGTGATGAGGAAGCAAAGCTTTATTCATCTTACAACCTAATACCATCGTTTGTTACGTATACAAGCATGTTACTAGATTTAAGTTACATTTTAGGAAATTAGTTAAGGAACTGGAGTTGACCAGTAGCAACATAATTTTTCCCCTTTAAAAATAATGAAAGATGATGAACCAAAAAAAAAAAAAAGATGAAAAGAAAGAAAATACGCTCCCAGAAGTGTTTTCACACAGAACATCTCATTTTCTGGGATAGATTACTGATGCTGTGCAGTCTTCCCAATTTACATGGTAGCTGTATTCCTGGAAAATTCAGTGTACATTACAGCCTTGCAAATACACGTGGTGTTTATTATGTAAAGCAGAGTTTAGTTTTTAGCTTAATCACTGACATCAATGTCCTGAGAGATATTCAAAAGTCATGTGCAACGCAAGACAATGATTCATTGTGAGATGGCGCCATGCACTGCAGAACGTCTTGGCCCACTGGTTCCTCACAGGCCACCCAGTAATGTCAGCACAGCCCCTCAACACTGTGACCACCAGAAATACCTTCCCCAAAGTGGGCATCCCACTTTCATGGAGAAGCTGCCCTAGAGAACAGTCACCACATACACTAGGGTGGGGGTGATGGGGCATGGGGATGGGGTGTTTATTATTCATGGAAGGTTTCAAGGACCCCACCATTCTTTCCATAAACCTTTTCTTTCAAATTGCAGTATCATTCACATAGCATAAAATTCACCCTTTCAAAGTGCACAATTTAGTGGTTTTTAGTATATTCACAAAATGGACAACCATCACCACTATCTAAATCCAGAACATCTTCACCACCCTAAAAAGAAACCCTGTACCTATTAGTAGGCTTCCTCTGTCCCCCTCTCTCAAACCCCCAGCAACCACTAATCTACGTCCATCTCTATGGATATATCTATTCTGGACGTTTTACATAAATAGAACCATACAATTTGTGGTTGTTAGTATCTGGATTTTTCACTTAGCATAACGTTGTCAAGGTCCATCTTGCTCATTTACATTGTAGAATGTATCAGTAAGTCATTCCTTTTTATGGTTCGACTCATTCATTTCTATTACTGTATAGATACACCACAACTTACCAGTTCATCGGTTGATGAACAGTTGAATTGTTTCTTCTTCTTTTTAGCTATCATGAATAATGCTGCTATGAACAAATGTTAATTTTTTGTTTGGACACAAGTTTTTTGTTGTTGTTATTGTTTTATGACCTATGTTTTTAAATCTCTTGAGTATACACCTAGGAGTGGAATTGTTGGGTCCTATGGTAAACTCTTTCTTTAACTTTTTTAGTAACTGCCAAACTTGTTTTCCAAAGTGGCTGCAATCCCACCCGATGCGGGCTCCAATTTCCCCACATCCTCCACAACACTTGTTATTATCTGTCTTTTTCATAGTAGCCATCCTAGTGGGGGTGAAGTGCTATGTCATTGTGGCTTTGATTTGCATTTCCCTAATGATTAATGATGTCAAGCTCTTTTCATGTATTGTGAACTATTTGCATATCTTCTTTGGAGAAATGTCTATTCAGATACTTTGTTCATTTTTATACTAGGTTGTCTTTTTGTGGTTGAGTTATAAGAGTTCTTTATCTATTCTGGACACAAGTTCCTTTTCAGATACATGACTTGCAAATATTTTCTCCTATTTGGTGGGAGAATCTTTCACTTTCTTGATAATGTCCTTTGAAGCACAAAAGTTTGTAATTTTGATGACATCCAGTGTGCCCATCTCCTTTGCTGCTGTGTGCCATGGGCTGTTGAACCAGTTGTCCCACCTGCCCCACCTCCTGAGCAAGGCCAGGGAATGAGGCTGCCATGACTTGAATGGAGGCAACAGCCTTCCAGCTTCAAAGTCTCTTGCTGGCATTCCATAAATAGAGCTTAATTTCTCTGAATAAAATCTCTATTCCTGCCCAAGTTCAAACCCCCTTGGAATGGACAGCACCAGCCCTACCAGTCATTCATGGCTTGGGGAAAACTACTCCATCAGACCCCTTTCTAATAGCAGACCACTCAGGGGTGACAAGGAGAGCATGTGGGGCCCCTGGACCTGGGAAGGATAAAATGTGAGTGAACATCACAGCGGTAGAGGGCACAGGAGGGCCAAGTTGGCCAGTGAGGAAAGCCAAGGTTACCTCTTTGCAGAGGGAAGTTGTCTACGAGCTGTCCCCTCAATAGGGCTTAGCTAGGAGCCTATCCATTCCTGTCCTCAAACCACACTTTTGGGTTCAGACAGTGAAGGGCCCTGTTAAAACAAATGTTATGTTTCTGGGATGAAGACATACTCCCAGGGTGCTGACGCTAGACTGAATGGGATCTCAATGCTTATCGTGAAGACCCTCTAGATCTAAATGGAGAAATCAAGGCCCAGAGAGGGCAAGGGACTTATACCAGGCCACACAGCAAGTTCATAGCAGAGCAGAGACCACACTGCCCTCCTTTTCCCCACTGACCTCCAGTGAATATTTTGGCCCAGATGGGAATCTTGGAGTTCCCAACTATAAGCAGGGCCCTTGGAGTATGGGCAGTGTGCTTGGGCAGGAGGTGAACCCCTTGAAGACCATAGCAGGGGATCCAGATACAGCCCAAAAGCCTCACTCCTGTGGGACCACCCCTAACAGCATGACACTTAACAACAATAATGGCTGTCATTAACTGAGTGCTCACAGGTGCCAGGCACTATGCTAAGAAATCTACATGTGTCATCGCATTAATCCTCCTGACAGCCCCATGGGATGAATATTAATTTTTGTTCAGTGAGGCCACTGAGGCTCCAAGAGGTTAAGAGACTTGCCCAGGGTCACAAAATTAGAAAGAACTGAGTGTCTTTTCAAATCCAAGTCCACAAACTCCAAAGCCAGCACTCATAATGCCCATAGCGACCCTGATTTCAGAAGACCCCTCTCAGCTGTCAGGTGAGAGGTCCCCGAGTGGACGAGTGGGCGTGCCCGCTGTTACCCACCTAATCCAGGCTGAGCTTTGCCCAGGGAAGCGCGTGTCTCCGCTGATGTCACAGCACCCCCTGCTGCTCACTCCTGTGCTCTTCTGCAAGTTCATTTAATGATAAAGGGCCACCTGTTACCAGAGACTCTAGGGGGTTCCCAAATGAGAGCCCTACTTTCCCCACTAATACCTTTGTCCTTTTGAAAGCCCTCCTTGGGTCTGGGGCAAAGCAAAGAGAAAAACAATTGTTTATTTCCAGCCTCCTAGGTTCATGCCCAAGGGGCCCCCAAAGACCCACATCTTCCTACCCTTCCTTCCCAAAACAGGCAGAAAGGAATCCCAGACTCTATCAGACACTGAAGGACAACACCCAACACCCATTCTTCCTGGTCCTGCAGACTTGTATAAACTGAGTGCCAGGCCCCTCACCTGCAGAATGGATGCAAAGTGCCTACCTTTCCACTGGGGGAATAAAATGAGATGCTGCATGTCTAGGGCCCCACACCTTGGCAAGTGCCTGACACTTGAGCTCCTCCCTTTCCTGAGTCTCAGTTTCCCCATCTGCTGCTGTCTATTGGGCACTTGCTCAGTACAGGCACCCAGCCTTCACCTGCACTACCTCACCCAATTATCGCAGTAATACAAGAAGCAGAATAGAAAACTGAGGCTCTGAGGAGTCGAACAACTTACCCAAAGCCACACAGCTGGTCCAAATGTGGAGCCAGGATTCCAACCCAGGCAGCCTGGCTCCAAGTGCCAGGCCCACAAACACCATATCACCAGTGGCAAGACAAACACGACAGTACCTTGTATACTATGAAACGTGCAGAGTCTGTGCAGGCCTGGGAAGACAGGGAGGAGGAAGAAACTAGAAAAATTCGAAATTAGTCATTTAAAAAATGAGGCCACGATGAGAAGGCTCTTGGGGCTTCAGTCCATCTTGGCAGGCTTCCTGGAGGTGGCAACTGAGCCAAATATCACGATGTCGCAGGGTCAGCAGTCAGAGTGACCGGTGGAACTGGCTGCCCTCAGGAAAAGTGCCCATGTGGAAAGGGTGACATTTCCCAACCTCACAGGAGCTGGGAGAAAACCAGGCAGGAAAGGACTGTCACAATGACGAACACATTGATTGGGTGTCTAACCAGTGTCTATACAGGCCAGGCACAGTGCTAACCACTCTACATGGATCATCTTTAATCCCCCAGTAGCCCTATAGGCTGCATACCATTAACATGCCCCCTCCACACGTGAGGAAACTGGGCTTCGGGGGGGGGTTGACTTTCCCAGGTTCTCACAGCAACTAGCGAAGGAGCCAGACTCAAACCCAGGCAGCCTGACTCAGCCTACACACCCACGCCACAGAGCTACACTTGCCCGGGTGCAAAGCCTGGGTGGGAATCCTCAGTTTCCTGCCATCTCCACGTGGACGGCCTCCCTGGTGACTTTGCTCTGGGCTGGAGCAAACCAGGAAGGAGGAGAAAGCCTTCCTTTCCCCTGTGTCCCCAGCACGCAGAAGGTGCCAAATGGAGGTGCTTGGAGAATGAATGAACCGTGCCGCTCAGAAAGACGCGTTATCATGTCTCTGCCGCCCCCTCCCGCCCCACAGGAGAACTTCGCAGGGTCACAGCCCTCTGAGAAAACCCGGCACAGACCTTCCTTTCAGCCAGCTGCCAAGGGAGTGGGAGCACGCCTGCCCAAGCCATCTCTGAAGAAGGACCAGGGGGTCATTGGTTTTTTTGTTTCTTTTTTAAATTTTTTTTACTGTTAGTTGACAAATTATAACTGTATATATTTGTGGGGTACAATATGATGTTTGATAAAAGTAAACGAAGTGTAATGATTAGGTCAAGCTAATTTTAACAAATCTATCACCTCACTTATCATTTTTTTGTGATCAGAACATTTGAAATTTACACACTTAGCAATTTTGAAATATACAATATATTGTAAACTATAGTTATCATGCAGTGCAATAGATCTCAAAAAATGCATTCCTCCTGTGTAACTGAAATTTTGTAACTTTTGGCCAACACCTCCCCAGGCCCTTCACCTCCTGTAACCACCTGTAACCAGCGTTCTACTCTCTGCTTCTGTGAGTTCAATTGTCTTAGATTCCACATATAAGTGAGAACACACGGTGTTTGTCTTTCCGTGCCTGGCATAACATCCTCTAGGTTCACCCAGGGGGTGACAAATGACAAAATTTCCTTCCCTTTAGGACTGAATTATATCTCACTGTGTATATATAATGCCATTGTTTTTTAACTTCCAATCCGTTGTGGACTGATACTTTTTATTAAATGCAACAAAAATGAAGTAGTAAAAAAAAATGAAATGCTGTTTGAATGATACAGCAATGTCAGATTTTTATAAAAGTTTCTAAATGCTTAATCTTGCATGCTCAGGACCTACTTACCAAACCTGTCTCTATACAGACAGGTAACAATATTTTGTAGGCCAGCCTGGGTCGACGGACCACACCTGGAGTAGCACTGGTCCAAAGACAGCCATTTGGCTTGTCATGAGAAATCCATTTCCTTGTGTGCTGCCTCAGCAGACAGCAAGGACCCTGTGCCATTTTTGAGACTTGTCTCCCGCTGCTGACTCAGAGTGATGCTCTGGACCTCCAGCTGGAGCTGAGGGGCATCTTGGGCCAGGAAGACAGCTCAGGGACAGTGGGCCAAAGTCAGCCCTGGGCAGCCCTCCCATCCATGAGCCAAGAAGCCCCTGGACAGGCAGGCTGGGAGGCAGGGGTGGGTGAACCTGACATGGGGCTGCGGATGGGCAGCACCTGGGTTTGAGGGCAAAAACGCATCTGTGGGTGACCTCCCTACATTTATATCCTTCTCTCAGGACTCAAGACAGTCGTACAGCTCTCATGAGGAGCTGGATCACTGCTGATGTCACATCTTCTCGGGAAGCTGAATGACAGCTTCCTTGTACGATGGTCATAAAAAAAAAATCTTTCCTTACCCGTGAACTTCCCTCTCCATCCCGCTGCCTAGATCGGTGGCTCCTAATCTGCCTCCCACAGACCTCCCAGCCGCATCCCTCAGGCCCTTTCCATGCAGGAGCTAGAGGATGTTTCTTCAACAAAGTCCCACTGTGTAATTCCCTCCTTGGGGCTCAAGGATGAAGAATGTTCTAGAAGAACGTACCATCAGTACGGTAGCCACTAGTCCATGCAGCTATTGAGTGCTGGAAATGTGGCGAGTGCCACATATTGAAATGATGATATTTTAGATCTACTGGGTTAAATAATTAAATATATTAAAATTAATTTCACTTGTTTCTTTTTACTTTTTTAAATGTGGGTCTAGAAAGTTTAAAATTACCTAGGTGGCTGGTATTCTAATACTGGGCATGCTACTCGGAACTTGGCCCCCAAGCTCGTTTCCCACTGCCGTCCTCACACACTCTGTTCCTCTGCACCACACTCCGGCAGTTCCATGGATGTTTATCCAGCTACTCAGTGCTTTCTCTGCAGCAAAAACATCTATCTCCCTATCCCCCAGGAAGCTTCCCTACCCTCCCCACCAGCCCGCCTCCTTTGTCCCACCCCT
Organism: Lepilemur ruficaudatus; assembly: GCA_963574885.1. NCBI lineage: Eukaryota > Metazoa > Chordata > Mammalia > Primates > Lepilemuridae > Lepilemur > Lepilemur ruficaudatus. Next base: position 57,670 of record CAUYRT010040534.1, read on the forward strand.
GCCTCCTGCCAACTGCTCCTCCTTACCCAGACCTAGGCACACTGTAACACCAGAAGGGTCTTTATTCCACCAGATAGGAGATTTCTAAGAGTTCGAACTGGATCTAATTAATCTCTGCATCTCTGGCACCTAAAGCAGATAATCAGTAAATATATGTTGAATAATTCAATGACCGATATTCAGTGAATATATGTTGACTAATTCAATGAATGAATGAATGAGTTAATAAATGAATGAATCTAGTCCACAGCAGGAAAAACTAAGAAAAATAAAACAAACTCCTCTACCCAGAAAGGACCCGATTGTCAGTCAGGTAATCAAGACTAAAAGAAAGCCCAGCATGGGCACTGAGCACTAGGTGCCAGGTAGCAGGCTAGGCCCACTCACTAGCTACATCAGTGATTCACTCCCTTCTGCCAACCTTGCTGCACATTCACTTCAAAACCAGGCCTTGGTAAAATCACATATTGCAACATGGACATCCAGGGTCCACGTCTACCAAAGCCAGGACCAGCAGGGACACACAGTGATGCAACTGGAGAATCCTCAAGGCTGTCTAACTGAGAAACGTTGCACTATCTCCTCTGGGGGCTGCAAACTCACACAGCCAGACAGGCCAGGCACAAGGAGGATGCAGCTGGGTGGGCCCTATGGAAGGTGGGGGCTGTGAGGAGGTGGAGAAACAGCACGTGCCCAACCCAAAGGGACAGCAGCAGCAGCGGTGGCGGCCAGGTGCATCACCAGGCACATGCCATCCAGATCCTCTGATTTTTAAAGAGAAGCCAGAAATCCAGAATTTTGTGTGATGTTTCCCAATTTTTAAAAATTCTATACACCATTCTCCTTGGTATTTACCTAAAGGAGTTAAAAACTTACCTTCACACAAAATCTGCATGCAGATGTTTACAGCAGCTTTATTGACAATTGTCAAAACTTAGGCGCAACCAAGATGTCCTTCAGTAGGTGGCTCATCCAGACAATGGAGTATCATTCAGCACTGAAAAGACATGAGCTATCAAGCCATGCAAAGACACTGAGGAGCCTTAAATGCATATCAGTAAATGAGAGAAGCCAATCTGAAAAGGCTGTAGATTATATGATTCCAACCATATGGGATTCTGGAAAAAGAAAAACTATGAATACAATAAAGAGATCAGTGGTTGCCAGGGACTGGGGGAGGAAGGGATGGATAGGGGGTGCACAGAGGATTTTTAGGGCAGTGAAACTGTTCTATATCATACTACAGTGGTGGATAGATGTGATTATACATTTGTCCAAGCCCACAGAACATGCAACACCAAGCATGAACGCTAATGTAAACTATGAACTTTGGGAGATAATCACGAGTCGATGTAGGTTTATCAATTGTAATAAATGTGCCACCTGGTGCAGGTTTCTGATAGTGGGGCAGGTGAGATACAGGAAATTTCTGTATCTTCTGCTTAATTTTGTTGTGAACCTAAAACTGCCCTAAAACATAAAGTTTATTTTAAAAAGAAATAAGTGAATAAAAACCTCTATACATGCCAGTGGCATAGCTCGGGTGGGAGGAGTGGAGTGGTCCGTCCCCCATGTCAGGCGACAAGTCTTTGGAGAAGTTAACAACAGTGATAAAATTGCGTAGAAGCTGCCTGCTATTCATTCTCACCATGCACCGGCAACTCTAAACAGTGTCAGTGACAAAGCATCCTTCCCAGCCCCACCGCCAGGACACTCTTGCTGCAGAACAAACAAAACACGTCTGCACAACCCCCATTTGCTGCCCCTAAGCTGAGACTCAGTGACTAAGGAACTCAAGAAATCCCTAAGAACCAGAGGCTTACAGTTGTGATGCCCCGAAGCTACCCAGGGGCGCCCGGGCAGGCCTGGGGCCCCAGGACAAGGTGCAAGAGCAATCCCAGAGCAAGGCAGGCCTGGAGTGAGGGCCGGCCTACAGTGGTATCTCAGGGAGTCCACAGAGCCCTCATCCCTCCTGCCCCAGGCTTGGGCTCCCCCTGAGACTGGGGACAAGGCTGGGCCTATCGGGGGGTTCTACAGATCTGGCCCTGGGCTGGCAAGGCTGTCTCAAGGGCCCAGGTCACCCGAGGCTGAGTGACTCCCCACACTGGGCTCCTCTGCTGTCCTGTGAAGCACACCACCATGTGCCGCACACCATGCCCGACACAGAGCTGACGGCATCTTCTTCAACGTCCCCTCAACATCACATTTGAAAGTGTCTCTCTCACCATCTCCCTCACCCTATCCCTTCTGAATGGTCACCATGCTCACCACAGAAAGACCCCAGGCCCCTGTCAACGCTTACCCAGTCTATGTCCCCTCTTCTGAGTGTTTGACGTATTCCTGGGGCAGTGGCCATCCCCAACTTTCATATTCCACCGGGGACTTTTAGGGACATACCAAATTGATAACCTTTGTGGCCACTGAACTTGGAGTCAAGAAGCCACACTCTCACCACTGAGAGTGTGTCCACGGCCACATCGCCTGCCCTCTCTAAGCTCCCTCTTCTACAAATGTAACAAAACAAGAGGGTTGGATGCTCTCTGAGGCCCCCTCTATATCTAACATGCTGTGCTTCTCTGGGAAGATCTGCTGCCTGCCCTCAAGTCGGGGACACCAGGCTAGAGCACAGCCAAGAGGAGAGACGACACAGAGCAGAATGGAAATGGCATTAACTGTGTCTCTGAAGCTGTCGCCAGGGCTTCCCCATGGACAAGGGGGATCCAGGGCTGGAGAGATCAGAGGAGGCTTCTGGGCAGACTGCAGGCTGCAGAGGGGACAGGTGCTGAGGGTCAAGGGCAAAGGCATGTGCCGGAACCGGAGGAGCCCCGGAGGGAAGTACCAACAGCCCTCCGCACATAAGCCACCCCACGTAGACAGGCTCATTTCGCCCCCATCTCTAGGCCCCACCCCACCCCTAAGTAAAGCAACCCCACTGCTTGAAAGAAAGCAAACAGCTGCAGAGCAAGGAGCAAGTGCTTCCCACCCATTCCCAGCCAAGGTGAATGGGTGCAAGTCTGTTGACAGAGAGAAAAGTAATCAATTTTTCATTACCCAGTGAAGGCAACAGAATGTCTCAGGATGTCAACAGTTTCCAGGCAACAAAGACAAAACCAAACACACAGTCCCTCACCTGAAAGATGTTTCCTTTACAAGCATCAGTTTGGATGGGGTTGGGCGGGGGGGAAATGGAGGCAGGTGAAACCACTTGGCAGCGGCAACGTCTCTGAGTCAGACACTGGGGTTTGTGGTTGTCTGCGATGACCCCATTAGCACATCTCATCAGACTGTGACTCAAGGCAGAGCCTGCCTTTTGGGAGGATTTAGACACAAGATGTCAGAGTAAGACTGGAGAAATCACCTGGCGTGGCTTATTCATTCGATGATGCGACATTTGTGAGCACCCTTAGGATCCGGGCTCAGGCCTGAGGCCCCAGATTAGCTGGGAAGATGGGCAGGCAACTTCTCCTCACCTTAAGGATGAGAAAGCTGAGCACCAGAGAGAGGAAGTGACTGTCCCAAGATCTCATGGCCACGTTGGGGCCCAGCTGTGCTTGAGACCACAGCCCAAGGCACTTTGGAACTGTGCCACGGTCCCCAGATGCCACAGGACTATCCACGTGGAAGGAGGCTCGCGAATTGGCTGGCACAGACATAGTCTTGTCCAGAATTAACACAAGGAGTTTTCTAGAGACCTTTAGCAAAAGTGTTCAGATACTGAATCTAAAAGCTAAAAGGAGCTCATTAGACTCTCTTATGGTGCACAATTATTGTTATTTTTAACTCTCAAGGTGATTCTAACCAAAACAGAAAGAATGGCCCTTGCCAGGGCTCTTTCTCCAGCACAATGTCAGGCCGGGAGCTCCCAGGATGTTTCCTTGTGTTTGCGTTAACGTTTCTCAGTGAATGTCAACGGAGACTGGAGAATAAGTCAACACAGGTCCTCACAATAAATGCCAAGGCTTGTTAGCAGAGTAAACCGTGTGCTTAGCCTGTCTTAAAAGAATCTTTGCTGAGTAAACACAAGAAAGGCTTTACTTGAGAGTAAACACAGCAAGGAGCCCAGGCGCCCCGCCAGGCTGGAAGGTGACTCTGCTGGGCTGGCGCAGGCTGCAGAGTCCATCTTCGCAGGGCCCCTGGGAGGGGAGCTGGGATTGGCCATGAGTGAGCCAGAGCGTCCTCTAAAGCCCTACATGCCAAGGTGAGGAAGCCAAGGGCCAGAGGGGCTCAGGGCTTGTCTAAGGTCACACAGCTAGCTGAAGCCAAACCAGGCCTCTTTCACCCAACAGCCTCTGCCCTCCCTAAGAGCCATTTCTCTTAGTGAGGAGGCAAAACTCAGACTCTGAAAAGATCCGCAGCAAGGAGGACCTGGGAATCGATCTCATTTGCTTTGCAGTGTCAAGAAACTGATGTCTTACCTTCCCAGGACAATTTTTATATTTAAAGAAGGCTACAAGGAAATGAAGCCCTAACGATGGCGTGTCTAAACTGACAGCAGAAGGAAAATATTTTTGGTCCAAAGACAGCTACCAACTTTCTATCTCTAAATCTTCACACTGATTCAATATTATCCTTGGAGATAGTGGATAAGGAAACAAGCCTTAAGAGCTTCTCATCTTTTAACCACACCCGACAACTTCCTGATGGCCTCTTTTACCTGATTTTCCCATTTTCCCAAGTAAAGAAACATTATGGCCTGAAATCTTTGACCCATAAACTTGCTAATCTCAAAACCCAAGTACAACCACTGACTTAAAGTCATCTCAAATAACTTTTTGCCAAAAAAAGACCCTTCAAATATTCCACTTTTCATTTAATTTATAGATTCCTTTCCTTTTTCTCAAAAGGATTTAAGGGTATAGATCAAAGTACAAATATCCAGTAAAGTCAATAAAAGAGACATGGAAATTTTTTTTAAAAAATCAGTACCAAGCAAAGGAGGAAGCAAATGCATTACCCACTAAATACAATTAATTTAATCGCTCAGCTTGGGAATCTAGCCTGGTGCTGAATTTCTTAGCAGCTCAGGCAGAGAAGACAGCATAAGTCACAGAGCCCTTGCTATTATACAAGAGGATGGCTACCAATTCCCTAGAGGACACAAACTTTCTCCTGGCCCTAAATTTTACAAGAAGTTTTCACATGAGACCTTATTTAGGGGACAATAACAACACAACAGCCTCCACAAGCTTTATGGCAAATGCAGAAGTAGTTTTCATGTGGCCGTTTCATCCAACAACCTTGGAGAAAAGCCAAGGGTGCGCCAGATTGCACAGTGGCTCAGTGACATCTTTCTTTGTTTTCAGACAAGAAATGAACTTGAGTGTATTAAGAGGCAAAGTCAAGTGTACTAAGTAAATTACAAGGGAGGCAAGACCATATTAAAGTGCACTTGGTTTCCTCTTGGCTGGGTCACAAGCGTGCACACAGACATGTTTGTGCTTACTAAGGTATGGACTGACTCACTTACCCCTTGGCGAAGCAGCAGAACAGCCCTGACTGCAGAACTCACGTGGCAGCCCTGAAGCACTCCAGCTTGAAGAGGCCAATCCAAGTAGCCATTCCCACGATTGGCCACTGCAGGGCAGCACTGAGCCAGCATCTGGAAGACAAAATTCTGTAAGGAAAGGCACCCAGCATGATGCGATTCTACCAACCTACCAATTCTGTGAATTCTGAAAATCCAGTATTTGACCTTACCCATAAATATTTAAAGCATATAAAAATAAAACAGCCCCTCCAATTGTAGGAATTATTTCTCTGATTTCCTTTTTAAAATTTTAAGCATCAATTCATCACATGAGATGGCAAAGAAACGCTAACATTTTTGAACAGGAACTGTGCTAAGGGTTTTATATGTGCCATCTCATTTAATTCTATAAGAACTCTATGAGGTAGCTGTCATGATTATCCCCATCATGCATATGATGAAAGTGGGCTACAGAAAAGGTAAACAACTCACCTAAAGTCACACAGCCCTATTTAGTGGCAGTGGGATTTGAGTCAACCCAAGTAGTTTGACATCAGAGCATTTAACCCTGTGTCCCAAAAGACCTATGGGATCTCATAGCTGGAAGGGGCATCTAGTTCACACTCCCTCCCAAAGCAAACATTGTCTTCCCTGTCCCAGCCTCAGCCTAATGCCCAGCAAAGTCTTCCTTATTTATTTTGAGCTAAAACTGTCTCCAAGCTGATCAGAATTCTTCCCTCTGGAAGAACTACTTGGAAGTTGAGTCCTTCTTCTATATGAAACCCTCTCCAATTTTTTAAAAATTAAAACTAGTGTTTTTAATTTGTAAATGTAATGCATGTTTATGGTTTTTAAAAATTCAAGCAATATGGAAAGGATGATTTGGAAAGTAAAACTCTTTCTCCCATCCTGTCCAACCCCTGTCCTCAGAAGTCATCACTGTTAGTTAGTTTTGAACCCTCCCAGAAATTTTGTTATACTATAAACATATGCATGTGAACTCCTTTTTTTACTCAAGTAGGGTCATATTACGCATACTGGTTGCAACTTGCCTTTTTCACTTAACAAAGCGTCCTGACTACCTTTCCGCAGCAGCACTCCTACACATAGCTACATGGAAACATCAAGATCTATTCAACCTGCCTCCTCTCGTGCACTTTTTTTTTTCTGTTACAAGCAACGCTTCAGTGAAGTTGTACGTATATTTTTAGGATAGATTCCTACAACCAAAATTCCTGTGTGAAAGGTAAGGGCACTTTTAATTTTGAGCGAGAGGACCAAACGACCCTCCTTAAAAAGTTATAGTAGTTCACGAACAGGCCGAAGAAAAAAATAAAAAATAAGTTGCAGTAATTTACACTCCAGCCAACAGCCCATTTCCCCAGTTTTGCCAACACGGCCCATCATCAAACTGTTAATTCTTCCTTAAACATTCGGAGACAGTTACTCATTTGTTCACTAACATTCATGCACGTATTCTCTCCAACAACATTTAGTGAGCATCTTCTACTCCTCCGGCGCTGCGTGCGGAGCTGGGTGTGCTCTCGCCCGGAGCCTCCGGCCGCGGCTAATCAGAGAAGCACGCGAAGATGCAGGTTCCCGGCTGCCTCGCCCCGTCCTGACTCAGCGGACCGTGGAGGAGCCCGGGGAGCTGTTTAGTTGTCGTTTGTTTCACTCGGGGTTGTTTGTAACAGTTTCTCAGGCGACTGAGCTATATAAGGAGCCCAAAGTAGAGCAAATCTTCCTGCTTTTTTATTTTTTTTGAGACGGGGGGAGGGTCTCGCTCTTGCTCAGGCTGGTCTCGAACTCCTGACCTGGAGCCATCCGCCCGCCTCGGCCTCCCAGAGTGCTAGGATTACAGGCGTGACTGGAAAGGACCCGTTTCCCCAGAGTGAGGGAGCCGGGAACTCGCGCACGTGGCCTCCTTACCCAGCGACCCGAAACGCCGAGGTCTGCCGCTCCCCGCCCCTCAGGACAGCAGCCCGCGGCCACTACTCCCGATTTACAGGTACGCCCCACGCCAGTCGTCCTGGCTAGTGAGAGTGCCGCATCTCCTGACAGAGTGTCACAGCGGGTTAGGCCTCAGCACACTAACCAGCGCCCGACTCAAAGCTGCCCAACGCGGGACGCCTGAGCACGGCCCGCGCCAACGCCGGCGGGCACGCGCGCCCCCAGCGGCGAAGCGGCCCAAGCGCGACGGAGAAGCTCGGGCTCCCTCGGCCGCACTCGGCTCCTAGCCCCGCCTCCCGTCCCGCCTCTCCCCCCCGGCGCGGACGTTGATTGGCTAGCAGTGAGGCGTTAAACGCTGGTGGTTTCGGGCGGTAAGGTAAGGCTGAGTCTAGGCGAGAACGCTGCAACTGGTCACTGAGGCTCAGCCCCCGAGCTTTCCTGCATCTTCTCCCTCATCCTAGGCGATGTGGACCTGAGCGCGGAACCCCGTGTCCAGAAGGAAGTTTGCGGGCTCCTGGGTGCCGCGCCTTTGCTTCTGCGGGGAGTTGCCCGTTCACGCCCGAAAGCCGCTCGGGCATCGCCAGGGCTCATCGCCCCTGACGTCCGCTGGGCGCCGGGCTCGTCAGGCCTCGCATGGCGTTCGCAGAGCCGGCTGCGAGGCCCGACCGGGTACCCGCGTCTCCGCCTCATCTGGGAGGGGGCTCCCACGGCAGGGCCTAAATACCGACGCCTGCACCCGGCAGCCTGGACGGCGCGTACCAACGGGGAAATGGAATGAATGAAGGAGGCTTGTGGTGCGCGGCAGGCCTGGGCTTCGCCCCTGGAGGGCACGCTACCATGGAAAGAGCATTTGCTGGCCTGGAGACTTGGGTTCCAGTCCTGGCGCTGTTCATCACCGCCGCTGAGCAAGTTCCTCCTCCTGTCTGTGCTCCCTGGTTTCCGCACATGTAAAAGCAGAGCTGACTGCGGTAAGTACGTAGTGAAGGCCAACAATGAGCCAGGCATTGCGGAAAGTACTGGGGCTACAGGTGAGCAAAACGGACAGCCCTGATCCCCAGAGCATGCGGTGCGGCCTCAACAGTCACAGGGGTGTGATTACACACCTACGTTTTGAGAAGCTATAGTGCGGGAACTTACAGCAGGAGATTTAATGTGGCCTGGAATGGGCTTCCTGAAATCTGAAGGAGTGGAATTAACTGAGGGTAGCTACTCAGCAACCCAGAGAGAGGGAAGATATCAAGTGCCAAGTTTGGAGGGCAAAAGACGCACATTTCTTACTTTAATCGGACATTATAATAACCCTCAAAAGTATACAAGTCAGAGGTGTGGAAGCTTCAGCAAGTTAAATTCAATAGAGCTTGGAGGACTCTTTGAAAGTCTCTAAGTATTCAAGCAATACTATGAAAATATGTCAAGGCCCCTGACCCTGTATTCTCATGGAAGTGTCCAGAAGATTGTTGATCCGACCTGAGCAGCCCAGGTTCCACGATGCATGCTGTGCATCTGACTTGGGGGAACATCTCCTTGCTCTATTTCAAAAGAACTAAAAATATCAATACTACCTTTAAAGCAGCTCATGTTTATGTCAAGCTGAATTATCCGGGCTTGCTTGTAAAGATAAGGAGATGAGAAAGAAGTGGCTTGTGAAGTTAACAGAGAAAAAATTCAAAGGCTGGTCACTGTATCCTCGAAAAGCATGTGTGTGGAGGGGGTCACCATGTCACAGTAGAAGAAATGCTGGATTGAGAAAACTGAGGCACCAGGCCCAACTTCACCTTGCAGTAGCTCTATGAACTTGGCAAAGTACTCAACCTCTCTGAGCAATAGTTTCTCAATCTATTAATAAAAAGAGGGCTAATTAAGTTCTCTTGGTAGGGTAAGGCTCA